>JADRCD010187756.1:0-31070 GCA_019843815.1 Montemys delectorum
TATATATATATATATTATTTTCAAATAAAATCTTCATGATTCATTTGCCAGTAAAGTTTTAATTTTTAAGCTTATCTTATATGTGTATACACTCAGGGTCACGAGGCTACAAGTAAACAGTTGAAGGAGCATTATGCCTGGTCAGAGCAAGAGAATACTGGATGCTTCCATCCATTCTACTTTCTCTGCTGCAACTTAGATACTTTGTCAGGGTTGATGTGTGGAACACTATGTGAGTTTTAGTCATTCTTTGTAACTGAAAATTTGTGGTGAGTAACTGACAATCGCACAGCATATGTTAAAGTCAGTATCTTTTTAGTTGCAAACACACAAGCTCCAATTTCATCTCAGAAGGTAGAATTATAGCTGATAACTAATCCCAGCTTATAACATTTTGCCACAGAGACAGGTAAATATCCAGACAAGATGAATTTTCTATGTTAAGATCAGATTTTTAGGATGGTTTGGTGCACTAATACACAAGAGGTCATCCTCTGTGGGAGGATTTCACTTTCCCAGCTGGTTAGTAGGAGTTAGCAGTTATTTTCTTCTTCATTAGTGGGAAATGTTGTGCAGTCTCAGAACTTCAAGTAAATGCATGTCCTTCTTAGAACTTCTATCCTATGGATTTTGCTATGCCCACTACAATTAAAAATCACTGTGGTGGTTAATACAGAGACATACAAGTAGTCAAGGTACTGAGAATAAGTGTCTATGGCATGTTCAAAACTCAATCAAGGCATCTGTATCACATATTCTCCCCATAAAGGCTCAGAAAACATCAAAGAGACAAAGAAAGAAAGATTGTAAGCACCAGAGGTCTGGAACGATTGTGGTTTAGGCTGTCTTCTGGATATGATGGGACCTTTGTAATTCCTATACTTGTGATAACTGTGGGTACCTTCAAAGATTTGCACAAGATTAGGTTGGTCAAAATTCTAGTATGCAAAAGAAGGGGGGGGGCTGATGTGATTCCACACCTAGCTGGGGAGCTATAAATATCTGATGAAATGAAACATCTCAGATTTTATTAGGGGTCTGTCTCTAGTAGATTAACATTGCTCCTTTGTATAGCCTCATACCTATGAGCATATAGACATCACTAGTTAGACTTTAAAGTATCTGGGGAAAAATCCTATTTCCAAACAACTACTGTACCACTGTGTCCTCGAGGTTGAAGCTGGGATTCTCCGTTCTATGTGGATGCCATGCCCTACCTCCAAGATAGCATACCTTCCCTCCAAGATAAATACAGACAACTCTCAGGAGGTGAGGACCTGCCTTGTTGGCCCAACCAACCTAAATCGAAGTTAAGGGATGACAGTCAAGGCCATTGTGATTATTAGTTTAATTTGTCAGCACAATCCAGAATCACCTGACAAAAGAGTTTCTGAAGGATCAAACTGGCCTGTGGACACATCTGTGGGAGACCGACTTGATTATGTTAATTGATATGTGAAGACCCAGATGGAAAGTGGGCAGCACCAATCTCTGGGTTTGGGTTCAAGACTGTATAAAAGGAGATGAGCTGAACAAGCACACAGCCATCTAGTACTCTGTACTCTTGACTGTGGATGTGATGTGTTTCAGTTCCTGCTGGCTTGACTTCCCTGGTTTGTAACCTGGAACTGTGGGTTAAAATAAACCACTTCTCCCTTAAAAACAAACAAACAAACAAAGAAACAAACAAACAAAACCCATGAGGATGGAAAGGGACATGGGTAGTTCTGGGGGCAGTCAAAGGGGGAAATGCAAGTGAATATGACTAAGCTATACTGTGCACATGAATAAATTCTCAAAGAATATGTAGACATATTAAAAACAGAGATGATGTGTAGAAAACTACTACTTGTTATAAAAAAAAGATGGCATGATATTACTTTCAATAGTAAAATGTCTTGAAAGTGTCAACTAAATAATAAAATAAATATGTAAAACACATATTCCTGGACACTTGGGACTTAAAAATAGGCAAGGCTATAAACTGAAAATCCAAATAGCCCTATCATGTTTAAACTACAACTTTTAATATCTTCCTATACATATGTTGAAAACTTACAAAAAGGGGACCTGGATAATAATTATCAACTTAGAATAAAAATGTTTTAGATGGTTGTTCAATAAAGAACTCACAAACATATGCATAAAATAGTGAGCTGGGAATAGAAATGTCTCCTAAGTTACTTTGAGCTGAGTGCAACATGATTTAAAACAGAACATGGCAAACTCATGGTGCATTTTGAATGTGATTTTCTTTCTGTCATGTGTGTGTGAACAATTAATCTCACTGACAGTATTGTTTGGTAAACTTGTAGAATATTTAGGAGGTAGACACTTGCCAGGAAAAGTAGGTCACTGTGGGGTGGGCCTCAGGGTTTTATAGTTTGGTGTCACTCTCCCTTCACTCTGTTTCCTGACTGTGTATGAAACATTCTAATAACCCGATAGCTCCTGCTAGCATGTTTCTTTCTACCACGATGGACTGTAGCTCTTTTTAAACAGTTAGCCAAGGGGAATCCTCCTTCTGTCACCTTGGTTTGCCAGGTATTTGGTCATAGCAATGAGACAAGTGGCTAATACAGATAGAAATAAAGAAACTTCTCAGACCATTTCATTGACAAACAGTGATGTAAACATTTCTACACACAGTTATCAGATCAAATCTTAGCACTAGTCACACTAACAAGAACAAAGTAAATCATGATATCACAAATCTCAACTTCCAGAAAGTAAGTTTATGAAATTTGCCATCTAGTGTTGAAGATAGTTTTATTACAGTCAGAAGGAGGGGATGCTATTCATTGATAGAGTTAATTACAAAATTCTTGGGAACATATTTCACAGTAGAATAATGAAATCTTTCCCTAGTATATGCAGAGAGACATCAATATTTTATATAATCCTATACTATATTTCATTGGAGAATTCAGGTAATTCAATAAAGCAATAAATATAGTAAAATATAGTATACAAGACTGGAAACAGGATTGAAGGAATATGACATTATTTTGACAGATTTAATTAGATTCCAGCTAAAGCCTAAAGAGTCTCTCGATCACTTAGTAGAAGAGCACATCAGTTGATTGTCAAGGGTCAGATGATCATCCCTGAAAACATTCATACAGGTGAGATTATATTACTGATTAGGTTATATTTAGGAACATACATGAATATATGTATATACACACACACACATGAATATACATATATATGCATACTTTATATATATGTGTGTATATATATATAATGAAATATAAAGCTATGAATTTGAAGGAAGCAATGTATATGGGGGATGTTTGAAAAGAAGACAGGGAGAGAGAGATTTTTTTCTTTTTTTTTAAAGATTTATTTTATTATTTATTATGTATATGAGTACACTGTAGCTGTACAGATGGCCATGAGCTATCATGTGTGTGGCTGGTAGGAATTGAATTCAGGACTTCTGCAGGCTCTGCTCACTCTGGCCCCGCTCGCTCCGGGCCTGCTTGCTCCAGTGTAATACACTATAGCTGTCTTCAGACGTACCAGAAGAGGGTGTCAGATCTCATTATGGGTGGTTGTGAGCCACCATGTGGTTGCTGGAATCTGAACTCGGGACCTTTGGAAGAGCAGTCAGTGCTCTTACCCGCTGAGCCATTTCGCCAGCCCCAAGATATTTTAATTATAGAATTTCAAAACTAAAATAATAAAACACCTCAATACAGAGTTCTTTCCAGAAAAAAAGCTATTACATACTATCTTTATTTTTACACTTACTTATTAAGGTATTGGAAAAAATTTATAAGGTTATTTATCTTATTAAAAATTAATGTAAAATTCTTATGGATGAATCTAATTTAGGACATGCAATTTCTATGCTTAACCATTTCAAATTACTGAGAAAAATGGAATACTTTAGCACATCGAACTGCCTGGTCTTGTATTGAAATATCCGATTTATATGTGACATTTCTCTATATTCACATATATTCTTAATAAAATTATGCATTTTAGATCTTGGTATGAATCATAAAGTATTTCTGGGACTTATGGAGATATGAAGACTTGGGATGAGAATGGAAGCAAACCAAGAATGTGCTGAGAGGCCGCGATCTGAGCTAAGCATCGTGAAGGTGAACATGAATGATTGGTTATATTTGGTACACACAGACAATGACACGCTCATTCCCTGCCACACACAATGTATGTGTATGTACAGTATATATAAATGTAAACTGCTGAGTTTGTTTTGTTATATTTTTATTCTTTAGCATAACTGGAGAACCAGGAATTCTTCTGCAGGATTAGATCTTCTAGATAGGATGGGAAGCTACATTGTAAAATCTTAACAATATACCTGCCCAAAGAAGACCTGAAGAGAGACCAACACCAACTGACATGCCCATGTTGACAGGGGAAATATCACAAGACCTCATTCCTAGATGAAGCGTGACAAGCAAGTAATGATGCTGACTAGAGAGAAAGAGTCTTCCTCACAGGTGAGCTCCCTAATTTATCTAGCTGATACCAAATGGTCATACCTAAAAATATATAACAAATACATGTATAAGCTATACTAAATGAACTCAAAAGGCTGCATTTGTATATTTGTTTGTGTCTTTGTGTTATATGTGTGAATAAAAATATTTTTATAACAGCATGTATATACATGTATGATTAACTAAGCATATATATGTACATACACACACATATCAGTAATAATTAAAGAATAAGAGGTCAAAATACAAGGAAGAATTGGGGGAGCATGGGAAGGGCTAGAAAGAGGAGTTGGAGGAAGAAAATGCTACAGTTATATTTTACTTAAAATAAATATTTAAAAATGTAATTTAAAAATTAAAAGTAAACTTTTAATGAACTTATCTTCTTGAGCTTATTTGAAAAATATAAAAAATAAACTACTGCATATGAAGGAAGGAGCAGGAACCATAGATGGCAGTAGGAATACATCCCAAGGACTGCCGTTTTGTTCTCTAACTGAGGGTCAAAGGCTGTAGACATCATTTCCCTTCTGAGTACATAGCAGATTTTAAAAAAAAATCCCCTGTGTTCTACCCCAGGAGAGATGAGGAGCATTTATAGAGGCAGAAGGATAAATAATGAGTCTTAAGACTCCCAGACTCAAAGAGCACCTGTGATCAGTGCACCTGTGATCAGTGCACCTGTGATCAGTGCAGACTTAACTCAGTTTAGGTGAGGGTTAAAAACCAAAGGTACCAAGATCTGAAACAGAGATACAAGGGGAAAAATGCAGAGACAAAGGCAAAGAATAAATAGAAAAACAGAATTATGCGCTGAAAAGACATAGGTTTAGATAAAACTGAAATAGAAATACCAATGGGAAAGAGAGACAAATAGGACATTTAAAACTAAATGAAAAGAGACAAAGAGGAAGAAACAGAAATAGAAACAAAAAGAGAATATGACTTTATCTACAGAAGTAAAGTGTAGTCAGAAAGAAATAACACAACTATTAATCATTTGGGAAATGGGCTATTTGTGGCTTACTGAAATTCCCTGATGACCCAATCGTCTTATGCATAAACCTCAGGTAAGTGTTAATTTTCAATTACAAATAAATGTTGGGAGGGTTTTTAGCATATTATGTATTAACATATACTTCCAGAGACAAAATTTATTAGAAAGCATTTGTGTAATTTAGGCAAGGGGTGTCAATTGTCAAATGAGAAACACATCATCATGTCCCACTCTTTTTTTGTTTTTGTTTTTGTTTTTTGTTTTTGGCAATTTCAGACAAACTTGCCATTTGACAAGGATTTTTGAGGACCACAGTTATGACGATGGGAAGACTTGCATCTTGTCCTCAGGAGTTTTCCCTTAATTGTAATGAGGTTACTGTGCAATATGAGCCGTTTCCCTTTGCCTCTATCATTAGCAGTGGTCATTACTACCAGTGGTTTTCAATTATTTCTCAGTCTCAGTGTAATTTAACTACACTCAACCTCCCAAATCAACCAAATCAATGACCTGCAAATAGATTAAAATAAGCCTAGGAAGGACAACGGTAGAGAGATCAAGGCTAGTGAAAAGCATAGCAGATAGTATGCTGAGAGATGGATGAGTGATAAATCAAAACTATACAGAGTGGAATGCCAAGGATATGAAATGGGAAAAATGAGTCGAAGGATGAAGCTTGCATAAGAATAGAAATCTAACAGCCTGAGAACTAAATTAAATAATGCACTGACTTATACAAATTTGGTGGATTGGTGAATAGATCGTAGATACGCTTACCACATATATATGCATCCAAAAATGTTATATGAGAAGGTGATAGGATCATTTTCTTGTATCTAATAATCATTTATACATACACACATAAAATATGATGTGCTGCATGCTTTAAATATATGAACCAGAAAAATTTTAAAGTATAAAGAAAGATATTAAGGTTTGTTATATTCTTTGGTTCAGTATATGAATAACCCTGTAACTAAAAATTTCCAAACATTAAAATCAGCATAAAGGAGATTCTAGCAGGAGCAAGACAATTACAAAATCATAACCCATCTTATTTACAGAAATATCTGAAAATTGAAGAAAATATGATTTGTATTTAGATTGAAATATTTTGCATAGAATAATGTTCTGGCATTGGCATAAGAGAAAATTTCCCATTGTGTCTAAAACACTAACTCTGTGTGTGTACACGTTCGCCAGTGTATATGAGTATATTTGTACATTTGCTGTTTGTGCTACATATGTTGATGCTAATGTCTAAATTGTTTTTATAAGCTCAATTGGTAAATGAAATACAGAAAACATTCTGAGTGAGGAAAATAATGTCAGAGACTTCAGTAGAAATAATTTTCTTTGTGGGTAAGAAAAGTAAATGCTCTGCTTAGCAGGGGAGCAGATTGCTTTAGGAAAGCCCACAGGCAGGCCCAGAGGAAGCACACTTTTTCTACTCAGGGCTCATTCTAACACAGAGGATGAGGGAAAACGACTCTGCAAAAACTAGGGAAATTTTTATCATGTGAGAGACAGGTAGATTATAACTTTAATTCTATTCGGAAGTACAGGTGGCATTGCCTAAGTCCTTTGTTGTCACATGGTAGATTAGAGGGAAAATTAAAAATAAATATGAACATTTAATGAAATATAATCAGATAATGTTTGAACAAAATATAACCAGGATAATATGGCATCACTGTTGAACAGTTGGAGTCACATTATAGGATGCTAAGGCTTCATTTGGAGCAGTCTTCCCTTTAGGTCAGACTGATTTACCCAGGTGAGAGGCAGCACCTGTAAGGAGAAGTAAGGCAGTCGCTGAACTGCCGCTGCATCTACAGGCTCTCTGTGTTGTGTGCCCAGTAAGTGAGAATATAACACTTAATGTTTATATCGACTGCTCTGTTAAAAGTTATAAGCAGTCTTCTGAAAGAGAAAATAGTGAATCAAGAAATCATAAGTGCTAGGAAGTGTACCTCATCGGCTCTTTGCTTAGCACGTTCAATGTTCTAGGCTTGATCTTTTAGACTCTCAGTTTCTCTGCCACTCTCTCTTTCTCTCTGTCCCTCTGCCTCTCTTTAAAAAAAATAAATACCTGCAAACTGGCATACTCTCCTTTAACATTTTAAGGCATGATAAATAATGGTGTTAAATATATTGCTTTATTTGTTTGTTTATTTATTTATTTATTTATTTTGTGAGAGAACATACAGAAAGCCATCATCAGAAAGATTTCTGTGATTAAGCTATGATGTGGAATAAAGATCTTTGAAGAAGTCACGGGGTAAGTTCAGTTTCATGGTTGCAGCCTAAGAGGAATCACCAATTGACTCAAGAGCATTTCTGAGGAAGTTTGTAAAAAATCCTATGCTTTTACCCTGATTTTTCTCTACTTCTGTCATTATATTTTAGAGTAAAGCTTTCTGTATTTTTCTGTGTCATATATTTTTCTCATGTTTCTGATGAAGATCTGTCAAGTTATTTGTCATAAATGATTATATTTATTGGGCACATAGTCTTGACATTCCATAATTTGAGGAAATATTTCTTACGTGATAACCACTGTCAAATTCTTCTTTCTTCCAAGGTGAGCTTAGAAGGGATGCATATTTTTGCCCTAGTTGTGTTTTTTGTTCTGATGCAAATTTGAATGAGCAATAAAGAAGAATCTGTCAAGCCACTTGAGGATCACCATGCTTGTCTGGAATAGGAGTGATGTTACAGAGCCCATATTTATCCTGAAGGGTTTTCCTGGATTGGAGTATGTCCATCCTTGGCTCTCAGTGCCCTTCTGCCTTGCTTATTTGGTAGCCTTTGTTGGTAATGTAACCATTCTCTCTGTTATTTGGGTAGAGTCCTCACTCCATCAGCCCATGTACTACTTCCTGTCCATCTTGGCACTGACTGACCTAGGTATGTCCATGTCCACACTTCCCACAGTGCTGACTGTGCTGTGGTTAGATGTCCGAGAGATACAGGCTAGTGCTTGCTATGCTCAGTTGTTCTTCATCCACACATTCACATTTCTGGAGTCCTCGGTGCTTCTGGCTATGGCCTTTGACCGTTTCATAGCAATCTGCCGTCCACTCCACTATTCTACCATCCTCACCAACAGTGTGATTGGCAAGATTGGTATGGCCTGCTTGCTACGAAGCATGGGAGTTGTTCTGCCTACACCTTTGCTACTGAGACGCTATCACTATTGCCACATCAATGCCCTCTCCCATGCCTTCTGCTTACACCAAGATGTTCTGAGGCTGTCCTGCTCTGATGCCCGGGTCAACAGTGTCTACGGACTATGTGTAGTTATTGCTACACTAGGTGTGGATTCAGTCTTCATACTTATTTCTTACGTTCTCATTCTGAATGCAGTGCTGACTATTGCATCCCGTGAAGAGCGACTAAAGGCTCTGAACACCTGTGTTTCCCATGTCTGTGTGGTGCTCATCTTCTTTGTACCAGTAATTGGGGTATCAATGGTCCATCGCTTCGGGAAACATCTCTCTCCCATAGTCCACATCCTCATGGCTGACATCTACCTGCTTCTCCCCCCAGTGCTTAACCCAGTTGTCTACAGTGTGAGGACAAAACAGATTCGTCTAGGAATTCTCCGCAAGTTTAGGTTAAGTAGAAGGATTTAAGTTACTCATATCCTTAGATTTTTGCCCTGGGAAATATTAGTAAAGATGTTTGTCTTATTAAACGCAAAATATATACTATAGTTCTTGGGTCATATCTGGCTAAAATAGAATAAACTATTTCTTTTACCTTCTGAGTATGCAGTCTCAATTAATTTTAGTCATTATATCATTTAGGTTCTCATGGTCAAATTGTGATAATTACTATGGCCTTTTACTGTATGTAAGATTATTATGAGATTTAATAATAGAAAGCACATGTAATGAGAATTCAATTTTTGAAAAACTATATGATTTTTTACATTATAAAACTATTATAGTAACATTCCTTATGAAAAATAGATTTAACAGTTAACAATGATAAAAATTGAGAAATCAATTTCATTTGACAATACTCTTATTTTCTTTTTATTTTACTTTACAAGTCTGTAAGGTCTTCATGTTGTATTTTCAATTACTTTATTGTAGATAATTGATTCCTTTATTGTCTTCACTATGATGCTAGCCTTTATGCGTAATATTTTATTATTTCATATATATTTACTTTATTCTCAGTTGAGTTGTGCATTTTTTGAACATGGGACCATAACTGCCCATTAACAAAGCATTATGTTTCTAGTCTTCCCCAAATCAGAAAACACATATGTAAATTTTAGCTCTAATTTTATAACCCAAGTCAAATATATGTGTATAAATGAAATATGTATTTTGGTAGTCGTTTATTAAAATACTGTGGATATGTAAACAATAGTGCAGTGTAAAAACCTGAATGATGAAGGAGAGCTAGGGTTTTTAAGAGCATGAGGAGTTGAGTTAGATTCTGGGCATGGCCAGACATCCCTATAACCCCATGGCACAGGGCAAAAGCAGGGAGAATCAGTGGAGTTGTGGGTTAAATATACTGTCTGAAATCAATAAATTAGTAAATAAATCTAATAATATTTTGAATTCTTAATTTTAAATAAAGGTTAATATATACATTTGTCTTACTTTTAATAAACTTTAAGAAATATCTAAGGTGGGCATGGTGTTGCATGCCTTTAATCCCGGAACTTGTTTAGGCAGGGGTAGGAGTTCCAGGTAAGCCTGGTCTACAGAGTGAGTTCTTAGAGAGCTAGGGCTACACAAAGAAGTCTGGCCCTGCTTTAAAACAAAACAAAACAAAACAAAACAAAACAAAACAAAACAGAACAAAAATGAACAAACAAAAAACAAAAGAACAAAGAAAGAGGAAGGAAGAAAAAAAAGAAAAGAAATATATACCAGTTTATAATGTTATTTGGGGTCCAATTTAGAGACAGCAACTATACTGTATTTTTCACAATGTTGGGAAATATTCATTCATCTCAACTATTACCCTCTCAGGGATTAAGCATACGGGGGATAAATATAAGTCTAAATAGTACATTAGCATTAAAGGAGATTGGTTGTCCAAAGAAGGATAAATAACAGCTTTAAGTTCATTCTACCCACTCCATACCCAAAAAGTTTATACAAATTGCTTTGAGAAAAACAAAACAAAACAAATATTCCTGTGGGGATTAGATCATCCACTGTTTGTAACCCAGAACTGCCTTCAGGACCATGATGAAGGAACCACCAAGTAGGAAAACATCAGAGAATGGTAAACTGATCCCTCTTAAAGCCTGGATGGGAAGAGAAGATAACATTGACTAATAAACTGGAAACATGCCTTCTAGTGTGCAGAGTGATTGTAGTTGAGATGCCAAATCCAGCAGTGACTGCCTGATTCATACAGAGCTGAGCCATTTGCCTAAAGTTGAAATTTAGGGGAATGTCAAGGAATGTCTGCTATGCTTGTCTTTGGTCTCTGTGTAGTAGAAGCGAAGTCAAACAGAAATGTAAAAGGCTTTCACCTACGCTGTCTCTTCAGCATTCTCTATTGACCAATGTTAGCATTGTGGTACTCGCAAAGGAAAAATTCTTCACTGAATTCAGCCATATTCTTGTAGTGTAGGCAGTGGAGGGCATGCTTGAAGTGAGAGGTATATAGGTAACTTGCATGCTTAGTGCCGCTGTCATTCATGGTCTTCTATGTGATTTTTGAAATTTTATGACCTACTTTTCATGTTATGATATACAACTTATGTAGAATTTACTTTTGTTCAGGGTAAGATAAGATCAAGGCATAGTTCCCAAAGAATTAACTGTTTAATTAAGCATTAATCTTGAATCTCAATGATGTGCAATGTTAAGTATATTTGTGAAAATAATTTTGGTCTCTCTGTACTGCTACAATAATTGTTTTTCTATTTGCTTAAATTTAATAGTACTATAGGTGGTGTCAACTCAACAATTCAGCACTACTTTTTTGGTGTTTCTGTTTTCTGTGTGTTTTTCTTTTAAAAAGTTTGAGCTTATAATGGATTTGTAGTGATTAATTATTCTTACAATATTATATTATCTATTTTGAAAATAGTCTTAAATGTATGTCAATAAACTGATTGAAAATTCGATCATCAATAGGAGGAGAGGATCTCGGCCTTGTGAAGGTTCTGTGCCCCAGTGTAGGAGAATGCCAGGGCCAATAAGTGGGAGGGGGTGGGGTGGCAGGCATGGGGGGGGGGGAGGCAACAGGGGTTTGTTCTTGTTGTTTTTGTTTGTTTGTTTGATTGATTGTTTTTTGGAGGGGAAAGTGGGAAAGGAGAAATTTACATGTAAATAAAGAAAATATCTAATTAAAAAATAAAGTCATAAGTGTTAGTGTGTGGTTAATCCTTTATTAGTTTCTCTTCCTCTGTAGTTTTGAGGCCAGAATACACAGTGCAGCTGAGGTTTCATTTTCTTCTTACTGACACTAAGAAATGGATTTAGAAATAAAACTTGTAAGTTCCTAACCCTGATGAGTTAACTTACTTGTTTTCCTGACTTTTCATTAAGATTTCATGGGACTGGAGAGATGGCTCAGAAGGTAAGAGCACTGACTGCTCTTCCGAAGGTCCTGAGTTCTAATCCCACCAACTACATGTTGGCTTACAACCATCTATAATGAGATCTGATGCCCTCTTCTGGGGTGTCTGAAAACAGCTACAGTGTACTTACATATAATAAATAAATAAATAAATCATTAAGATTTTTTCAATTGCAAATAGTTCGTTACTATTGCCTGTGAATAATAATAAAGTTATTTTCCTTTGAATTTCTGTTTTTTCCTCATCTATTTGTATTGAATAACACTGTACAGATTTTAGAGCTGAACATAGTTAATATTATTATCATCTTTTATCTTTGGAGATATTATTTTACTATTATATTTCCTAACTAAGGTTGATGTTTATTGTAGATTTTTGAACTTAATCGTGTGAAAAATTATCTTTAATTTTGAGTTTAATATATTTTCTATTGCCATTAATTTTAAATACAGCAAAATATCTTTCTCAATTTATATTAAAAAGTGATCCTTTTCTTACAACGTAATAGTAAGTTAGTTTGGGTTTAACATTAAAGAGTTTTGAAGACTGAATCAAATATAAAAGAAGCAGTGTGCATGTGTGTATGTGTTTTGCAGATTATATTTATGATAATTCGGTTTAAATTTTATAATACATTCATTGTGCTCATGCATGTTTATTTTCATGTATTATGCTCTTCTTTGGATATCAGTTTATGCTCGCTTCACAGTAATGACTGAGAAATAATCTCTCAGGTTATATGCCTTAGTCAAGTATTTGATATAGCGAATTACACATAGTATTCAGGACTAAGACTTTTTTTTTTCACAATTCTTTTAAATAGAGTTTCAAGAAAAGCACCATGAAGACCATTGTTTATCTTCATCGAATGATTCTTAGGGCATTCCTGAATTGCTTCCTAGTCTGGTCTGAGAGGCTGGGTTGACCTGTCTACCATCTGCCCTTGAGGATGATAAATGGCTTTGCCATCAATTATTATCCCCAAAGGTTTTATTGAGAAACAATGTGCTAGAGGTAATGTACCAATCAAGAGGGACAAGAAGGCCAGAGTCCTTAATAAGAAACAAGGTGGTGATGCTGCACCTGCCCAGATATTGCCAAATATATATATATTCTAGACATGAACTACCCTATGTAGACTGTGGAGTCACCAAAGATACTGAACCTTGTTGTGAGGCACCTGTGTTTCCATAAAGATCTCTATACCTCAGGATGCACTGTGTGTGTGTATGTGTGTGTATGTGTGTGTATGTGTGTGTGTTTTATTTCAATCTTCAGTGGCTTTAGATACCTATGATTGATAAACTCAGATTGATAACCTGGAAACTCAGATAGTCTGAGTCAGAGTGAATGCCTTTCTGCACTTAAAGACGCTGGTGTGCCTGTGATTTGAGGTAAGAATAATGGGTATAATATTGCTGTATTATATATTCAAAGAATCTAGGACATTGAAAGGAGTTGAGAGCCTCAGCTGATTTTAGATTAAGTGAAATCACTGCTCTGGGACAGATGAAAGTGATAAAATATCTGCTTCCCCAACTCTACTATAATATTATCCTCAAAAATTATTAAAGATAACTGTGAGGTGAGAGAATGTAGTATCTACAATGGGAATTCAGTACTGACATCATTGTTGTTGTTTACAGGACTGTAAAATACTAAACAAAGATTAAAATGTCAAAACTGGTGAAGCTTTGAATTCATCTTTTCCTCACTCCTACAAATATTACCAGCATTGACAAATCCTAATTGATCTTGCCTAGAGCTATTGGTCACAGTGTCTTTGAGTCAGTGACTGTGATTGCTATGTTTAATATTAACATCCATCATTTTGATCAGTATTTGTATTCCCTTGAGATCAAACTATTTAAGTATCAGATGCTGTGTGTGGTATTTCATTTATTTTCCTTGAGAATCTTAAATATGAATAAAGTTCTGTAGTTAATACTACTTTATTTTTTATTTAAATTTTATTGCATTATGATGGGAAAAGTTACATGATTTCAATTTATCTGAATTTGTTAACATTTAAAAACATATTTTAAGTAAATAGAATTAAATCACATTCTTGTTTCCCTTTTGTGCCCCAACTCCTCCCAGAGACCCCTGCAATACCTACAATACTCTTTTTGCCATATTCTTTAAAATGTTAAAAATATTATAACAATAAAAATGAGTATTATAAAAGTTGTTTGATATAAAACATGTAGATGCTTGTCTTATGTAGATGCTTATCTACTGGAATATGGAAAATACATGTTTTTCTCAATATAAATTTTAAATAACTCCAAACATTTTAACTGTATATTCCAAAATAATACATCACTATTAGTATTTTCTTAAATGAAAACAAATATGTAAAGTCTTTTTGTTTGCTTATTTGTTTTGTATTTAGTAGAGCTTAAAATCTTGGCTCTTACTGTGGTACAAGCCCAAAATAAGAACAATTTTTAGACATTGGAGTTCACTGTAATAAGGCTGTACTTCAATGACCCTCACAACACCAAAGGATTTTACTTCCATCATAGCTAAGCTGAGAATTGACAGCTCTGTTGTGCCAAGGAATGAATTGTAGGCACGATTTTTTGTTACAGACTTCCTGCTATGGTCAAAACTATTTAACTTGAGTGTGTGACTTTATTCTCAGCCCACAGAGAACAGGTTACATTAATTTAAGAAATGGTGTGTGTATTAAGATGATCTAGCCATAAAGTCATTCACCAACTGTTTCAGTGGACAATGGCTCTACTTGGAGGATGGCACAGACATTAGGTGAGGGTAAGAATTTGGTTCATTGGCTGTGATAATTTGGAAAAGCATTCATCTCAGAGAAAGAGTAACTTATAAAGTCCTTCAAACTTGATACAGTAGTTACAAATGTCAAGCAGAGCATTCAGTCTCACTCTTTGTTGTTCTCTTACAAGCCACATTCCAATAAATTTTGGGCGTATAAATACTTTTGAAATATGTAAGATGTTCTGAAAAACCATAGTATAATGAAAAACATGAAATAAACAATACTACTAATAGAGAGGCTGATATAGGAGAAGCAAGATTTCAAGACCATTATGTTGTACACAGCAAAACACTGTCACAAACAAACAAGCTGAAAGTGTATATAGATTGTACAATATTGGACCTATTTCTCCAATTACCAAATTAGAGAGACCATTGGATGACAATCAACAAATTTCTAATTCCTCATATTTTTGGATTTCAATTTATTAGGATATGTTGGTAATTGTTACTTCTTGTTTTTGTTGTAAGAGGTAGAATTAGATTTGTGTAGATTTGTTGAAAGATTACTTTCTTGCTTCTTCTAGGGTGTAGTTTTGCTCTTTATGTCGGTGTTTTCCATCTATTATCCTTTGTAGGGCTGGATTTATGGAAAGATATTGTGTAAACTTCATGTTGTCATGGAATATCTTGTTTTCTCCATCTATAGTAATTGAGAGTTTTGCTGGGTAGAGTAGCCTGGGCTGGCATTTGTGTTCTCTTACGGTCTGCATGACATCTACCCAGGATCTTCTAGCTTTCATAGTCTCTGTTGAGAAGTCTGGTGTAATTCTGATAGGCCTCCCTTTATAGGGTACTTGATCTTTTTCCCTTACTGCTTTTAAAATTCTTTGTTTAGTGCACTTAGTGTTTTTATTATTATGTGATGGGAGGAATTTTTTTTCTGGTCCAGTCTATTTGGAGTTCTGTAGGCTTCTTGTGTGTTCATGGGCATCTCTTTCTTTAGGTTAGGGAAATTTTCTTCTATTATTTTGTTGAAGATATTTACTGGCCCATTACCTTGGGAATCTTTACTCTCTTCTATACCTATTATTCTTAGGTTTGGTCTTCTCATTGTATCCTAGATTTCCTGGATGTTTTAGGTTAGGAGTTTTTTCCTTTTTGCATTTTCTTTGACTGTTGTGTCAATATTTTCTATGGTGTCTTCTGTCCCTGAGTTTCTCTCTTCTATCTCTTGTATTCTGTTGGTGATGCTTGCATCTATGACTCCTGATTTCTTTCCTAGGTTTTCTATCTCCAGGGTTGTCTCTCTTTCTGATTTCGTTATTGTTTCTATTTCCATTTTTGGATTCTGGATGGTTTTGTTTATTTCCTTTACCTGTTTGATTGTGTTTTCCTGTAGTTCTTTAAGGGATTTTTGTGTTTCCCCTTTAAGAGCTGTTTACCTGTGTTCTCCTGTATTTCTTTGAGGGTGCTATTTATGTCTTTCTTAAAGTCCTGTATCATCATCTTGAGAAGTGATTTTAGATCTGAATCTTGCTTTTCCAGTGTGATGGTGTGTCCAGGACTTGCTATGGTGAGAGAATTGGCTTCTAATGATGCCAAGTAACCTTGGTTTGTGTTGCTTATATTCTTATGCTTGCCTCACATCATCTGGTTATCTCTAGTGCTACCTATCCTGACTAAATAGGACTGGAGCCTGTCCTTCCTGTGGTCCTGGTTGTGTCAGAACTCCTCAGAGTCAAGCTGTCTCTGTGATCCTGTGATTCTGGGATCTTGTGATCCTGGGCTTGTTAGAGCTCCTTGGAGTGGAGCTTCCTCATTGTTTTGGGACTGGCTGCAGAGTTTTTGCCCAATGTCTACTCAGGGCACCTGCTGGCCCAGACAGACCAGAAAGAACCAGAGCCACTGGCCTGGCAGTGTTCCTGTGTGCCTGGGTCCTGCTGGTCCCAGTTATTCCTGGTGTTGGGACAGATGTTGTGTCTTCCACACCTCTGATCCTGGGTGTGTTAGGGCACCTGGGAGTGGAGCTTCTTCTGGCTGTTGTGGGACTGGCTGCAGATCTTGAGCCCAAGGTCTGCTCAAGGCACCAGCCTAGAGAGACCAGAAAGAATACTACTTTATTTTTATGTTCAAGAAGTTTAGTGTTCTATCTGTCTAATTGTTTTAATCAGTAGATTACAATTGCCATCTGACTTTCCCTGATTCTAGATGGGTAGCCACTGAAAGCAAATACTCATGTTTGTAACCAAAATGGCTTAAGACTGAATTCTCTTAGTTGGTAACAATTCTAAGGAGTTACCTAAGACATGAACCTTGGTGTGCCCCTCTGAGAAGGAGACTAAAGAAAATTCAAACTACTGAGAGTGTTTATAAGGAAGAAAGAAAATAATCTTGGGTGCCACAAAGATCCTTATTACTCAGTAATGAAGTAGTCCAAGGAAAGTAAAGGTAATGTATAAAAAGCAATATTCCCTAAGATGCAATGTTATTATAGCACTTAGACCACAGTGTAAAAGATAATATGCACATAAATCCTTTTCTTTATTTTTTCTATCTTAAAAGGAACAATATTACCATCATCATGGAAAACTCATGTTATCTCTGTAGAAAATTACATACTCAGTTATTTTATAATTGAACTAGTCAGAGAAAATTGCAGTATGATTCTGTTGATAGAAGAGTAAAACTTAGTAAATGGATAATAGGAATTTTGATGTAGAACTTTAACATAGAATATTCTTTGTAAATAAAAGTTTGTTTATGCTAGGTGTCTAGAATACCCAATCTGTGGATAACTCTGCCTAGTGCTCAGGAAGCTCATAACTCCTCTTGCAATCGGACACTGCTTATGTCCTTTCTGTTTGTCTGTGAAGAGTTTTCCCATCCTTCCTCTATGAGGCATTACAAATTCCTCTTTTGGCACAGTAAGCATACCAATTCTTAGTGGCATGTACACCTCACACTTAGCATAACTGTGTTTATCTTGCTCACTTTTTTACCTTAGTTTTTATAGGGGTCTTTTATTCTGTTTATTTTAACAAATGGCAAAATTCAATAAAATAAGTAAGCTGTCCTAGATTTGTAAACTTCATGATGGTCTATATTCTCCATCTCCATTTTTCTCTGCCTGAACTTTACAACTGCATATTCCTCATGGTACTCGCTACTAGAAATTACTTTCACCACTATTTTATTAGTGATAACCTTCTAAAAGCTTCTTCTATTTCTTTTTTTGCTAACATTTATATTATTTTATACAGATTCTACTTTGACACAAATATAAATCTTCTTGTTGATTTTTTTTATCAAGTTCTTAAAGAATCAGTAAAAGTAAACCCAAAAGTTGTACTTTTAAAAAATTTATTATCCATTTTTAAATTTAAATTTAGCTATGAAATTTATATGAAGATTTATTCTGGTCCTATGGCGTTTGCTTACACTTAAAACACAATATTTTCCCTTTGTCCTCAGTTTGGACTTCTGCCACTTTGTTACTTGGTACCCTCCCCGTTTAGATATCACCATGTGTTTTAAATAATTATACTTGAAGAGTTAATTTAACAGTTAATATAGTCCCTATTCACAAGCTTAAGCTTCACAAGCCTTAAGATATTTATTACAGATCTTCCTATTTTAATACTGCCATATTTCTGCCATATATTAATACTGCCATATATTTATTATGTTCTTAATAAATATACAATAAAATAAAAGAATAAATTAATGGGCTGAATAGCAAATATGAGGGTTAATTAAATATAATGAGCAGAGGAGTAATTAAAATACCTAGCACAGAGTAGGACATACAATCTTTGTTCGTTATTACAGAGCTGGAATTGACCTTAATTTTCTATGTTTATATCTTCTATTGCAGATTGAAGGGTCCTTTATCAGCATAATGTCTGTCATCAATGATTCTAGCCTGTACCCTCGATTCCTTCTGACTGGTTTTCCAGGCCTTGAAACAAGATATGGCCTGATTTCCATCCCTATATTTTTGGTTTATGCCACTTCTATTGCAGGGAATATTACCATCTTATTCATTATCAGAACTGAGTCTTCCCTCCATCAACCAATGTATTACTTTTTGTCTATGCTGGCACTCACTGACCTGGGCCTCTCTACCACAACCTTACCTACCATGTTCAGTGTGTTTTGGTTCCAAGCCCGGGAGATCCCCTTTAATGCTTGTCTGGTTCAGATGTACTTCATTCATGTTTTCTCAATTATTGAGTCAGCAGTGCTTTTGGCTATGGCATTTGATCGCTTTGTAGCAATTCGTGAACCTCTGCGCTATGCAGCTATTCTAACCAATACTGTCATTGTTGGAATTGGCTTGGCAATTGCTGGAAGAGCCTTAGCCCTAGTCTTTCCAGCCTCCTTCCTCCTGAAGAGGCTTCAATATCGGGTTATCAATATACTCTCCTACCCATTCTGCCTGCACCAGGATCTCATAAAGACAACTGTATCCAGCCGCTGGGTAAGCAGCATCTATGGCCTCATGGTGGTCATCTTCTCCATGGGACTGGATTCTTTGCTTCTCCTCCTGTCCTATATCCTCATCCTGGGCACTGTTTTGAGTATTGCCTCCAAAGCAGAAAGGATAAAAGCACTCAACACTTGCATTTCCCACATCTGTGCTGTACTCACTTTCTATACACCAATGATTGGGCTATCCATGATCCGTCGCTATGGGCAGAATGCTTCCCCAATCGTTCACGTGCTCATGGCCAATGTATACCTACTGGTTCCTCCTCTCATGAACCCTATTGTCTATAGTGTGAAGACTAAGCAGATTCGTGACAGAATCCTGAGAAAATTAAAGAAACATAAAGTTTAGAAAAAAACAACTAGAAAACATTCTTTGTTTTTCCTGTATTATATATAGTATTTATATAAATGTTTAAATGTAAGTGTTGTTAATAATGTTTTGCCTTTAAGATATTGGATCCAAACCTCAATGTCAGAAAACCTTTGTCTTTTCAGCATAGATAATTAAAACTTGGCTTTATTTACTTTTTAATCTAAAGCCCTCAATTTCTGAAGATATTCAGATTTCAAGACAACTCTTACAAAAATCCTAAAACTTAGATCAACAATAATGTCTTATATTACTTTCCATATTATGAAGATATTTTGCATAAACATTTTGATTCTGTTAAATCTAGAAAAAATATCTTTAAGGGGAAGTGGATGTCACTAAAAGAAAATGGTGAGTTATTGAAATGTAACACTTTTCCCAATCTGTAGGCTGCCATTTTGTCCTATTGACAGTATCCTTTGCCTTATAGAAGCTTTTCAGTTTCATGAGATCCCATTTATCAATTGTTTATTTTAGACCATGAGCCATTGGCATTGTTTCCCCTGTACCAATATGTTCAAGGCTATTTTCCACTTTCTCTTTTATTAGATTCAGTGTACCAAGTTTTCTCTTGAGGTCCTTGATCTACTTGGACTTGAGTTTTGTGCATGGTAATAAGTATGAATCAATTTGTATTCTTCTACATGCAGACTGCCAGTTAGACCAATCACCTTTTGTTGAAGATTCTTTTTTACACTGCATGGTTTTGGCTTCTTTGTCAAAGGTCAAGTGTCCAGAGGTGTGCAGGTTTATGTCTGGGTCTTTGATTCTATTTCATTGATTGACCTGTCTATCTCAGTACCAGTACCATGTGGTTTTTATCACTATTGTTCTGTAATATAGCTTGAGGTCAAAGATGATGATTCCCCAGGAAGTTCTTTTATTCTTGAGAATTGTTTTGGCTATTCTGGATTTTTTGTTTTTCCATAAAAAGTTGAGAATTGCTCTTTTCATGTATGTGAAGAATTGTGTTGAAATTTTTATGGGTTTTGCATCGACTCTGTATATTGCTTCTGGCAAGATGATCATTTTTACTATCTTAATCCTACCAATCCACAAACACATTAAATCTTTCCATTTTATGAGGTCTTCTTCAATTCTTTTTTCAGGAACTTGAACTTCTTGTCAGACAAAACTTTCATTTGCTTGGTAAGAGTTACACCAAGATATTTTTTTACTATTTATGGCTATTGTGAAAGGTATTGTTTCCCTAATTTCTTTCTCAGCCCATTTATCCTTTGAGTAGAGGAAGGCTAGTGATTTCTTTGAGTGAATTTTGTATCCAACCACTTGGTGAAGGTATTTATCAGCTGTAAGAGTTCTCTGGTAGAGTTTTAGGAGTTGCTTATGAATACTAAAATATCATCTACGAATAGTGATACCTCGAGATTTTCCTTTCCAATTCTTATCTCCTTAATCTTCTTTAGTTTGTCTTATTGTTCTGGCTAGAACTTCAAGTACTATATAGAATAGATAGGGAGAGAGTAGACAGCCTTATCTTTTCCATGATTTTAGTGGGGCTGCTTCAAGTTTCAATTTAATTTGAAGTTGACTATTGGCTTGCTATATATTGCTTTTATTATGTTTATATATGTGCCATGAATTCCTGACCTCTCCAAGACGTTTAACATGAAGGCATATGGTATTTTGTCAAAGACTTGATCATGTGATTCTTTCCTATGAATTTGTTTATTGGTAGATTATGTTGATGGATTTTCTTATATTGAACCACCCATGCCTGGATCCCTGTGATGAAGCCTATTTCATTTTGGTGAATCATGTTTTTTGATGTGATCTTGGATTCATTTTTTGAGAGTTTTATTGAGTATTTTTGCATCTATGCTTATAAGTGAAATTGGTTTGAAGTTCTCTTTCTTTGTTGGGGTTTAACACATTTTCTGAAGCATAAGGGGATGTATTTTTGAGACAAATCAATGAACGAAATAGGAATACTATTGCGTTTAAATCTGATATGCTAAATGTATTTTTCTCTTTGTACTATAATTATACCTGAATCCATTTTTTTTTTAAATTTCTGCCTGACTTCTCAAACTATTTCTAGCTACCTGCAATAGGCATTGTGAAATATGTCTTAAAATGTGGTCTCTAAGACATAAGCATGTAGGAATGCATTTGCTTAGTAGCAATGTACTCCTGTATCCATTGCATTAATCTCTTTCTGGATTTTTAATAGTAGACTGTCTTGGAATGCTCATGCTCAAGATATTTTAAATTTTGTTATTTGAGAATTTCATATATGTGTATGTGTCAAGTACATTTCTTCAGCTTTACCTATAGGATTGATAGATATACTGATTTTTAAATGCTAAGAATCTCTACAGTATATTGCTAAGAAAGACTTGATTTTTTTTTACCTGATATGAACAATTGAAGTATCTATCTATCTATCTATCTATCTATCTATCTATCTTCTATCTATTTATTTGAAAATAGATTCTTCTCTCTTACTATATATCCTAACCACAATTTACCCTCCCTCCATTCCTCCTAGATCCTACCACCTTCCCTTTCTTCTATGTCTTCTCCACTTCTATTTTATTTTCAGAAAAGAGCAGGCCTCCAAGAGTTGACAACCAAACAGGACAAATTAAGATACAGTAAGACAAGGTAAAAGCTCTAAAGTCAAGACTGGATCAAGCAACCCAGTAGGAGAAAAAAATCTCAATAGTAAGCAAAAGAGTCAGATATATATATATATATATTGTTAGAAGTACACCAAGCTAACAGCCAAAACATATACTACAGATTCATGCCGGCCCTGTGCTTTCAGTCACATAGTATACAAAATATCTTCAAAAAATTATGGTTCAATAGTTCTATTTCCTTATCTCCCTTTATAAAGTTAATCTGTTGTCATCTGATTTAATTACATCTCCAAGGTTCAATTGAAATTTTACTGTATGATATTCTTGTCATTTATTTCACATATTAACTTAACTCCTATTTCTATAGACATCATCCACATACCATAGATACATCTGTAAAACATGCTTTCATCTAAGACTCAGGGAATCTTGTTGAATAGGGGTCATAAAGATTGTAAGGGTCATAAGATCATGGAGTATGCTATAATATTCTGTCTCCTAATACTATCAGAAGTTATACTCATAAATTCTCTCCAAAATGAGAAGTGTCAGAAATTTGTTCCATCTTGTAGAGTCAAATCAGACATTGACAAGGACTCCTTTCATCCTTTCCTCCTACCTGCCCTCCCTCCCTTCTTTCCTTTCTTCCCTCTCTTCTTTCCTTCTTGCCTTCCTCCCTTCTTCCATTCCTCCCACTCTCTTTTACTTTCTTTCCTCCTTCCTTCTGTAAATCCTGAGGTTCATTTTATGCATAACTTTGATTGTCATATTCTTTGCATTTATTTTGTCTCCGTTTGTATATTGAGTCATTCTAAATGTTGAGGATAAATCATGAAAATAATTTAATCCAAATATTAAGTTCTATGGGCCTGGTAGTCTGTCCAAATCTATAATTTGAAATTGAGTTATCTCACAAGTATGTGAGACTCAGTACAACAATCACAAGTGGAAACCCTCACTTTCAAGGAAAGCCATTTCATACTTAAAAGCTTTGACTTATCAGTGATTGATTCTGCATTTAGTCCCACTATAGGATCATAAGTGAGGTTTATAATTTAATATAAACAGCCTTTCTATATATGTACTATATGCTAGTTATTGTCTGTTAATTTCTCTACCTTTGTTTTTTTTTTCAATCTGCATTCAATGGAAAACATCCTATACCCAATCCAAAAATGTTCATTTGGACCCATGATATAAGGCCAGTTCCTTTACAATTTGTAATGTAAAAACTTAAGCTATGACTGTCACCTTTTGAAATGATTTGTTAATATATTCTCAAACATCAATAGTGCTCTTCTATAACATGAAATTTGCCATTTTATAATTTTAAATAATTTTATTTTATTTCTCAGACTATTTCATAAAAAATTATAGATGTAACAAATGATTTTGTTTTCAAATTAACATTCCTTAATATCAGTACTCATCTCATATCAAATGTTCTAAATATTATATGCAACATAAAAGTTAGAGTCAAATTGAAAGATGCATCAAAGTCTCCCAGTGTGTCCCTGTAAAACCAGTACCCATGGAGCCACAGTAGAATTCGTTTTCTCCATCTACACATAGACCTCCATGGAGATGTGGCTGACTGGCACATTCATTAAAGTTGAGTTCCCAGTCATCTTCAAGGAATCCAGGTGCCTAGTCAGACAAGTAAGTTCCAAGAGCACCCTGACACATGAAACTATGTAGACATGGCTGGGATCCACATTCATCAATTTCCAACTCTCTGTTCACATCAGAAGTCACAATGTCTGCCTTGGTATCCAGGCACGGAGAAACAGGAATAGCCATTAATTCCTTCCTGGCACTAAGTCCCATTGTAGCAAGGGCTGGAAGCACACTTATGATCTGTCTCCCAGAACCTTCTAGCAAATCCAGCAGGGCAGATACAGGTAGGGTGCTTGGTCTCTTTTTGGCAGGTGCCTACGTGTTGGCAGGCATTCCTTCCACAGGAATTAGTGGCAGTTTTACTGGTCGACCCACTCTATTCAGGAGGACATTGACACAGGAAACTCCTTTCTCCTAGGGTATTCACACAAGTGACAATTCCTAGGCAGGGTCTAGAGAATCAAGAGTCTTTTAGATTCTTACAAACTTTTTCCAAATTATTGACTATGTTTAAATCACAAGTGTCTTGTGGAAAACCCTTGTACATAGAACTGTTTTGGCAAGAAAAATTGTTGATAGCTGGATTTGTCACTGCTGGCCTAGATACACAGGTGTCCTATGTGAGATGGGCATAAAGGAATGCAGTAACAATCCCTGCCAATTTGGGCAGTGGGCAATGTGCTGAGTTGTCTTCAGAGGATCAATAGTCTGGATTCACAGACAGGAGCCTAATATAAGTCTCCTCTGAGAGGTTCCACACAGCAACTGACAAAAACAGATGCAGAGAACCACAGCCAAATATTAGAGCAAACTCTGGAGGTTTTAGTAGAGGAGTTGGGGAAGGATTGAGGAACCAGGAGAGGATAGGGACTCTACAAGAAGACCAACAGAGTGAAATAAGTTGGACCTTTGGGGGCTCCCAGAGACTGAACCATCAACCAAAGAGCACGCAAGGGCTGAACTTAGAGTTCCCACACATATGTAGCAGATGTACAGTTTGGTCTTTATGAGGGTACCTCAACAACTGGAGCAGAGCTTACCCTGACTCTGTTGCCTGCCTGTAGATCATGCTCTCCTACCTGGGCTGCTTCATCTTACCTCAGAGGGAGAAGATGTGCCTAGTGACTTGAGGTGCCAGGGAGGGTTGGTACCCAGAAGAGGGCTGTTCCCCATCTTCAGAAATGAAGGGGAAGGGTGGTAGAGGAGGAGGTGTGTGAAAGAGGGCCTGAGGGGCAGTGTCTGCAATCAGGATGTAAAGTTAATAAATAAATAAAATAATGGAAAAAAAAACAATTGAATTCTACCCAACACAGAATCTGCCTTATTTTTCTAGAGGCAAATTGTGATGTCTTTTCTATAAGATATTGTATTGTTCATTTACATATATTAGAATATTTTATGACTTGTTCTATAAAATTAATTTTATTGATTTATTATTCTAATTTCAATTATTTTTTAACATCTCAACTTCAGTTTCCCCTCCCTTTTTTCCTCCCAGTCTCTCCACTCCACCTTCTTTCTATACTTGTCCCCACCCTACTCTTTCTCTATTTCTATTCATCAAAAGGGTAGAGTTCCCATGGATAGCAAACAAACTTAACATATCAAATTGCAGTAATACTTGGTATCTCTCCTCATATTAAGGCTAAACAAGGCAACCCAATTTGAGGGAAATAGTCCCAAATGAGTCAGAGACAGCCCCTGTTCACACTGTTAGGAGTCACACAAGAATAAACTACAAAAACTGTAATTCTATGCAGAGGACCTAGATTAGTCCTGTGCAGGCTCTGTGGATATCAGTTCAGCCTCTGTGAGCCCTTATGAGCCAGGTTACTTGATTCTGTGTGTTATCTTGTGACTTCTTTTACTCGTTGGCTCCTATAATCCTTTCTCCCCTTCTTCAACAGGATTCCTAGGCTAGGGATCTGTACATCTGTTTCCACCAGTTGCTGGTTGAAGCCTCTCTAATGCTTATGCTAGGCACCAATCTATGAATATAGCAGAATATCATTAGATATCATTCATTGACATTTGCTTATTATCATACATATTTGGTTCAATCCTAGGTTTCTGGGCTATCTAAGATAGCCTTTAGACTGTGGCCTTCCAGGCAGGGCCAAGGGTAGGCTCCCTCTTGTGGTTTCAGGTTGGACCAGTCATTGGTTGGCCACTCCCACAATTTCTATAACACCTTTATCCTAACACATCTTGAAAGCAGGACAAATTTTAGGTTAGCATGGCTGTGTTGGTATTACAATTCCTTCACTGGAATTCTTGCCTGACTAAAGGAGATGGCCAATTCAGCCTCTGAATGCCCCATTGCTAGGAGTCTTAACTAGGCTCACACTTGTAGATTCCTGGAAATTCCCATTGCACTAGGTTTCTAGCTCAACCCTGAGATGACCTCACCTTCCCAATTCCAGTTGTCTCTCCTAGTATTCGCTATCTCCATCATTCCCCAACAGGACACCTCCTGTTCTTACCCAACCTCCACCCACAATGTATATTTTATTTCTCCTTCCCAGCATGTGATTGATTTGTTAAACCTTCTGTGATAGTTATCTTCTCTGGGTCTGTGAATTGCAACATTGTTATCCTTTGCTTTATAGCTATATCCAGTCATAAGTGCGTTCATATCATGTTTGTTTTTCTGGGTGTGGGTTACCTCACTTGAGATGAGTTTTTCTAGTTCCACCTATTTGGCTGCAAATTTCATGATATCATTGTTATTAACAGCTGAGTAAATGTGCTCATTTACTTCACTGTGTAAATGTACCACATTTTCTTATCCATTCTTCAGTTGGGTACATTTAGGTTGTTTCTACTTTTGGATATTACAAATAAAGCTGCTGTGAATGTAAATGAACAGATGTTCTTGTAGTGTAGATGGAGTATCATTTGGGTATATGTCCAGGAATGGTATAGCTTGGATCTTGAAGTAAATTCATGACCAGTGATCTGAGAAGCCAATGTTTTGATTTCTAGAGTGACAATACAAGTTTGCACTTTCACCAGCAATGTAGGAATATTTCCCTTAGTATACATCCTTGCCAGCATGAGCTGTCACTTGTTTTTTTGATCTTATTCATTATGCTAGGTGTAAGATGGAATCTCAGAGTTGCCAGGCTCTTTGCTGGTAGATCGGGTGAGAGAGAGAACCCCGTCCAGCCCAGTCTCTCAGGCTGAGTGGGATAATGAATGTTACAGCTCAGATCTCCTGCCCTCTGGAGAATAACCACCCCAAGCTGAGAGTCTGTCAAAGCAGGAACTCATTTTATTGTATTGATCTTTTTCTTTATAAAGGGCTGAGAGAGGAGGTGGAGTTTTTTTGCTGAGATGAGATGATATAGGGGGATGGGAAAGTTGAAGAAGGGTATGGGGTGACTGACAGAGCCAACAAAGTTACTCTACTTCAGCAGTAGCTAGGCAAAGGCAGGCTTAAGCAGATCATGCTGAGTCACTCCAGTATGGAAGTGACTGAGACAGTTTATAAAACTCGAGCCAGGCTCAGGTTTGTCCTCAAGGCCCAAACCAGGGCCAAAATAGGGCCCAACACAAAGTCATTTTAATATGCATTTCCTTAATGGCTAAGGATTTTGAACATTTGTTTGCTTCAGCCATTTGAGATTCCTCTGTTGAGAATTCTCTGTTTATATCTGTATCATATGTGAGATGCTAGAGCTGGTTCTAGTTGGTAAATAAAGTTGTTGGCAATGCTAAGACATTCAAGTTGTCATCCAAATCATTATGTGGAGGAAGAATAGAATAAAATAATTTTTCCAAACCTCTGAAAGAATAATCTATATTTGGAATTTTATATCAGCAAAATAATGTTCAAATGAACATAAAATTAAATGATTTTAATTAAATACAAAGTGTGAATATGATATTGTATCAAAGAAAACATCTTGGGGTACAGAGAACAAGAACTCCTAAAATAGTACATATTTGGAAACAACTAAGTGAATATTAAGCATATATGATAGTAAGCTAATGAATATAGAGTTGAATATAGAGTTGTATAAACAACAACTATAAAAAGGAATGTACATAAATCAACCAGTAAGTAGGTATACTAAAAGTTTTCAAAGATTCTTTATTAACAGAAATCGATAAGATTATTATTTTATACCTTCTAGTTACATAAACACCACCAGGATAATGGCTATAGCTATGGTAAAAAAATATATGCTATGTTGCTAAAAAAGTATAATTGTAAGTCATAATATTATTCTAAAAGGACCAAAAGCTTGAGTTGAATTAAAGAATATATGTGTGTATTCTGATATATACAGATATACATATATATAATAGTGGGCTGAAAGGAAGGGTTAGGATATTTTGTTAAATCTGAATAAATATAGTAGTATATTAAAATTGATACTTTGTTGGAATACAAATTTATGGTCCTTGGAAGAGTATAATGATGTAAATTATCATGACATACAAGACTCTAAAGGAAAGAATGGCACTTTATAAGCTGAGTGTGCTAGCAAATTTAAAGCTTTGTAAATTTCAAGGTGAGATAAGGTTTTGTAGTTATCATTTCCTCTTCAAAATCTCAGTTATGAAATCAACATTCAGAAAATTAGCACAGTCTCACTGAGAAAAGAAACTTCAGGAAACATCAGCTTTGGTAACAATAATAGTTACCTCGAAATATGTTGCAAAACACTCGCCAGGTCTCTGATGAAAGAGAGAAGAAGTATACATTACTCAAATACAATTGTAAGGAAATTAAAGTATTAGAATAAAACACCAGTTGTATCTATTGTGAAGTATCATGAAAATCAACACATTTAAAAGACAGAGCAGAGTGTTGACTTAGCTCCCTATTGAAAAGTGACTTTTACTACAAGACATGTTCCTGGGTGAGCTGTGATAGTCTGTGGAACCTGATACAATTATGTGTTATTCCTTTTCCTTTCCTCGTACTTGCAATAATATTTTTTTCACATTGTCATAGATTTGTTTGGTTCTCACCCCATATATGACAGGATTGAGCATTGGTGGCACTACAACATAAAGATTGGCTAGAAGTATATGTATATAGCGAGGCACATTCCTACCAAAGCGATGTGTCATAAAGGAAAAGAGGGCTGGTGTGTAGAAGGCAAGGATGACACAGACATGAGAACCACAAGTGCTGAGCGACTTGAGCCGGGCTTCCCGAGAAGGGAGATGAAACACAACACGTAATATTTGTATGTAAGAAAGAGCAATTGCTACTATGTCAAACAGTAGATTGCATATGGCACACAAGCCATAAATTACATTGGCCTTTACACTGGCACAAGACAGACGTGCGAGACCCATGTGCTCACAGTAAGTATGGGGAATGATGTGATGTCCACAGAAGGGCAATCTCAAAATTAGAAATATAAATGGAATAACAAAGATAATTGCCCTCACTAGCACAGCAATTCCAATCATAGAAATGACCTTGTTGGTGAGAATGGTGCTGTACCGAAGTGGGATACAGATGGCCACATAGCGGTCATAAGCCATCGCCAAGAGGACTGCTGACTCCATAAGTGTAAATTTGTGGATGAAAAACATCTGTATCAGGCAGTCTTCAAAGAGTATCTCTCTGAGATTAATCCAGAAAATCCCAAGCATTTTAGGGATGGTGGCTGTTGAGAGGCCCAAGTCAATAGTAGCCAACATAGCCAGAAAATAGAACATGGGCTGGTGGAGGCTGCTCTCAGTTTTGATCACAAACAAGATGGTTAAGTTTCCTAAGATAGCAATCATGTATACAACACAGAAAGGAAATCCAATCCAGATGTGATGAGACTCTAGTCCTGGGATCCCCAGCAACAAGAAAGTGGAAGGGTGAAACTGCGTGTCATTGGGATGTATCATCCTATAGAAGAATGCGTGAATCAGTCTTCAGAATTGCATGCTCATTTAATTGGTAGCTCTCTGAGTAGATTTTTGAAACCAGAGACCTGGAACTGTTTAAAGGGATGAAATATAGCCTACACATGTTCTTCTGGAAGCCATCATATCAATTCCAGGTGCACTACGTACCACAAGGACAAGTCTTGTAGGAAGCTACACATAATATAGTAAATAAAAGTAAAATATTATGTTAAATCTCTTGTACAGTCATCCTTTCAGAAATAGATAGCCTTATAATCAATCATTAGGAATTAGTTTACATTAATACTGCCTTTTATGAGTACTACCATCTTTAATAAAAGGATATCCTTGTATGTTGTTGAATTTAGGCTTCAACTAGCCCCTGAATATAGTACTGAAAATTAATCCAGTTGACCAAATGACAGTACTGTGATGGTAGATCAAGACTGTCAGCTTGACTATGTTAAGAATCACCCAAGAGACTGCTAAACTCACTTCTGGATGATTTTATAGTAATCTCCAGATACTATTTTTTAAATTATTATTATTAGATGTTTTCTTTATTTACAATATCTCCTTTCCCAGGTTCCCCTCTCAAAAAAAAAAAAAAAAGAAAAGAAAAGAAAAGAAAAGAAAAGAAAAAGAAAAGAAAAAAATTAAAATTAAAAAAACCCTAAAACTAAGACAATCCCCTGTTCCTTCCCCCCTCCCCTTGCTTACTATCCCACCCTCTCCTGCTTACTGGCCCTGGCATTCTCCTACACTGGGGCATAGAACCTTTACAGGGCCAAGGTCCTCTCCTCCAATTAAATCAAACCACAAATGAATTAGTAAAAGTTTTAATCTATCGGTACATTACAAAGTTGAATGTTTATCTGTTATATATGTTGACCAACATCCTCAAGCATGCATAAGCAACACACAATCATCCACAAACATTGTAGAAACACACAATCCCTGTGAGTATCTCAAAATCTAGTTGAGTGCTATATATTAGCATCTTCAGGTTTGTAATTTTGGAGTCCAAAGACTTGATCAATACATGATTGTGTATGCAGAGAATTGTTTCAGTGAAATCTATTACAATAAATATGTTTTAGTATATTAAAAATAAGAATATTTGATACTATTATATTTATCAGATGTTACCTACACAACTACATATAATATATCAATCACTCCTTTTAATTAATTTTTATGCACTATATTTTGATCATATTTTTTAGCTCCCCTATCTCCTCCTAGATCAATTCCACCATATAACACAACCTAATTTTGTTCTCTCTCCCACTTCTATCTATCTATCTATCTATCTATCTATCTATCTATCTATCTATCT
>JADRCD010187757.1:0-10600 GCA_019843815.1 Montemys delectorum
CATTTGTATCAGGTTTTTCATCAATTTTAGCCACTAAGAACTCCTGCCTAACACATAACCCATATTTGCTTTCCAGTGACTTGAACAAGGCCTATGGTTTTCTTTCTTTTCTCATTCTCTCAATGAAGTTGATTTACATTTTATTCTGAGTCTAATCCCACCCAAGCCATTCAGATCTTTTCAGAACATCTCCTATCTCAGGAGGATCACGTTCTACCTTGGAGTTCAGGAAAGTCACTGAAGTCCTACACCAATCCCATGGACCCTTCTGAGCACTACCACATTGGGTTTTCTATGTGTACTGGGGACCAGAGCTTTGGTCTTCATGGTTGCTCAGCAATTGTTTTACGATTGAACCACCTTCTTAGCCCTCTTGGGAATTCTTGTAACTTTCTGTAAATGTAGCATTGTTTCCTCAAATGAAGGGATTAGATGAGAGCCACACACAAGATTTGCAAATGCACAGCTTGGGCTGATCCCAGAGTATTTTCTTCTCTGTTCTAACTATCCCTAGGTCTAGGCCTGAAAGCTTTCAGTCTTCGTACAATCTAATCTTCCAAGCTGACTTATTGAATCTGCTTCCTTTTGGCTTCTGACCGAATTGCTTTTCTTGGTTTCATACTAACTTTGGCAATATTTTCTAATCTTCTGGCCCCTTCACATTTTCTAGCTTATTCTGTTGTCATCTCCATCTAGCTTGTTCACTCTGCAACCTGTCTCTGTAAAACATAATCACTCTTCTCTCTATCTATTCTTAAGTAGCCTCTTTCCCCTGCTGTTCTCATGTGAGTTAGTTGAATCCTATCTCTGACTCATTTTGTCAAATCTTTCTCTGATTCATCACCTTGTCTGCTCTCAATTAGGCATCATTTGCAAACATGTCTGCTTCCTTCTAACATTACTTTCATTGTTAGGGATTAAAGGTATGTACTAAAGATCTATCTGTAGTCAAGTCAGATTTTACTGTAATCCAGGGTATCTGCATTCCAGATAGATAACATAGATCTAGAAAATCTTTGGATATTATACCTTGACAGAGCAGCCATGTTGCTGGATTAAAATTCTCTTACAACTTTCTTATGAATTTTGTGGGGCTCCCCTCTCCCTCTAGAAATGTTTTAATCTTGATAAAATATCTCTATACCAGCAAATTAGCATGCTCTGATACCAATAGAATTTTTAAAGATCTCTTATTTCTACTATAACCTCTTTATATTTAACTCATTTTTCTGTATGCTTTTCTGTTGAAATCATTGTGGACACTCCTCTAAGTTTTGAGGTTATTTCATTATTGCAGTAAATTTTACATTTATTTATTTATTTATTTATTTATTTATGTATTTATTTATTTGGTGCATTTTGGGAGAACTGTGGAGTACCTGTATACCATAGCTGAAATGTCAGAGAACAACTTGTGGAGTTAAGATTAAGTAGATTCTGGGGCTCAAACTCAGGTTTGAAGACAAGAACTTTTACTTTCTAAATAAGTAAAGGCCCAAGAAACATTTTTAAACAATGATAATATTTTTTATCAAATTAAATAGATATCATAACCTCATTGTGTAAGTTTGGATAGAATAGTCAATTTAAACAAAAGTAGAAATTGTTCACATAAGTACACATTTTGATGACACTTCAAAAGTTAGATTTTACTTTTACTTTAGTTTTGGTTCAGGGCTATTTTAAAATTTTTAAATATATACTCACAAAAAACTGACATATTAGGTAACTCATTATAATTATTTCCTGTATATTCTAAATAGTACCTTGAATGGTTTTGGCAACTACAGTGTTTTACTATATGCCAGAAAAGTTTTTAATCTTTGCTTTTTCCAATAAAACAACGTATTGTCAAAACAACGTATTGTCAAAGCCACAATCACAGTTATCAGACACACTGGTTATATTTCAGTGAAGCACCTTAAAAGATATTCAACTATGGTCTCTCTCCCCGCCCCCTCTGTGTATGTGTGTGTGAGAGAGAGATAGAATGTATGTATGTATATATGCATGTATGTATGTATGTACATATGTATGTAAGACAAGTCTCAATCTATAGCCTAGGATGGTGTAGAATTCACCATGTATAGCAGACCAACATTGAATTCAGGGTATTTCTCTTGCCTCTGCCTCCACAGTATTGGGTTTATGGATGTAAGATACCAGGTATGATTCTCAGCAGTATTTAGCACTAATATAGCAGATATATTCCTCCTTCCTTAAGTTCTCTTTCTCTCTTTCTTATCTTTCTTCTTTCTTTTTTCTTTCTTTCTTCCTCCTTTAAACCCTACCTGACGCTACCTCATCTAGGTTTCTCCCAACATGATCTACTTTAATACATAAAAGAATCCCTAGATATGTTTCTGGTCTCCAATAGCTCAGCAGTCAATCCACAATTGTCCCTAAATAATGAAATATTTTAGGGCAGTATATTTTTTAAATAGCCTATCCCCTTTTCAGGTTCACTAATCAAAAAAAGTCAAATTGCAAAGACCCATTACCCACTCCTTGTTCCCATGCAAGCTGCTGGCCTCCCGCATACGTCTTTGTTGGACTTTTCAGACAACAGAGGAGGGATCCCATGCCAGTTCCCTTTTTTGATCTGTCTGCCCCACTAAGAACCAGCATCCTGCAGTGTTCACAGCTTTCTGCCTCAATGAGGAAAGCACATGGGCCTCAAGTTCCTTATCTACTTACTGAATGTGTCAGGAATGAGAACAAGCAGATATATCTATCATTTGAAGTTTTGTCCCTTAATAATACATGTCTACCATTGAGCTTTTAAAAGGTTTTATGATGTTTAAGAATATCAGTAAGGCTACCCATGTTTTATGAGTATTTTTTCTTTTTGCTTATTTTATTATGGCATACAATTTATAAAAATGAGAAGACTTAAAATGCACATGTAAACAGCCAAATCCAACATATTAAACTCCAGAAAATTGCTGTCCACCTTAAAGATTTCTTAGTATTTCAGTTAACAGCCTTATAGTCTATTGCAATGGGATCTAACCTAATGGTTTTCAAATTCGATAAAACTTCCTATTTGAGATTCAAATTACTGGAAACATAATTCATATCAAAGTCAATTAGGAGATTTGCAGAAACAAGTTCTGAACATGCTGTTCCATCAACGAGTCCTAGTAGTTTACCTGGAGCTGTGTCAGGGAGGGATTTAGAATTAGCACAACTCTATACTTATCAGCTACTGAATAGAGACCTTAACAAAGGTTATGGGAACAAAAGTACATTGAAATCTTCCAAAGCAAGCAACATGAGCTCTTTGTTCCACATTACACTGTACACAAAGACATAGCAAATGTAACAGCCTCCGCTGAACATGCAGCTCTAGTGGCCAATGATTTTGTTGTAGATACAGAAAATTTAAGTCTTAAAAGAAAATAAATTCTGAGACTGTAGAATTTTCCCATATGATATTATCAAATGAGCATTTATAAACAGAAATGTGGGAAAGAATGACCCTGGTTGAAGATGAATTATCAGTGCATAAAACATCAAATGGTTGTGTGTACACATGACTGTATGTGTGTGTGTGTGTGTGTCTGTGTGTCTGTGTGTCTGTGTCTGTAGAGTCATGCATAGAGTGTATAGTCTGAAAGGATGTGGGAGAATACAAACCTACTAATAAAATATCTACCACCATGTAGCAAATCTTTCAAACTTTATACTGGTTCAGGATGGCTATTTGGTCATGTGGAAATGCTAGTCTAGTAAAATTCCTAGTACTGGCCTCATCAGTAAACAGTCCTTCCCACTATTTTGGAGATAACAAACCGTCACTAACCTTTCTATTTAGCATAAAAAAATGTATGGCGGATACCAACTTGGTTGTTGTGTCTGGGTTTGGGTAAGCTAAGTCCGAATATATAAACTGTTAAAGACAAGAAAAACTGAATTTAGATGAAACCTTTAAGGAGACAGGTCTTTAGATACCGGGCAGGCAGAGTCATAGTCCTATATATGCTTTAGTGAACAGTGATACTGGAGTTGAAAATTGTCACTTTTTGAAGCCTGTAGAGGAAACATGAAGCATGTAGAGGAATTTTAAGATGGAACGTACTTCATCATGAGTTTTGGGAGGACTTGTTCCGTGCTCAAGGATTGACACTGAGAAACCAGCTCAGAGTCAGGCTTAGACTCTCTTCTGCTCCGTTTCTGTCCCTGTTATACATATGAATAATATAAACTCTGAGAATACATATGGGAAAATAAATTTAACTTCCTTTGCTTAGTTAAGCCAGAACAAAACTTTTAAACTCAAGACCTGACTTCAGATGGTAAAAGAACCAAAATATTTAACTATCTGTGAAATGATACGTTAAGGAAAGGTGGGTGCAAAAAACTCCCATCTCTCTAAATTGTCCAGTGGTTAGGAGCACTTCCTGCTTTTCCTGCGTTCACTTCCCAGAACCCACATCAGGCTCCACACAGTTGTTTGTAACTCCAACTCAAGTGGCCTGATGTTCTCTTTTGACCTCAATGGGCATCTGAACACACAGGAGCACACGCAAATACAACTAAGTTTAAAAATTAAATTAGTCGAGAGACGTCGCAGCGTCCTGGCACTAGAGACTTCTCTGCTCGCTCCAGGTCCATCCCTTGTCCTCTGCCTCTTCTGGCACCATGGCGAAGCCGTTGACCGACAGTGAGAGACAGAAGCAGATCAGTGTGTGTGGCATCGTGAGGTTAGGTGACCTGACCGAGGTGCAGAAGAACTTCAACAGGCACCTGCACTTCACGCTGGTCAAGGACTGCAATTTGACCATGCCATGCTGCTACTTCATCTTTGCTGTGGCACACACAGTTCGTGACCACCTAGTGGGTCAGCAGCAGCACTACTATGAGCAGGACCCCGAGCACATCTATTACCTTTCTACATGGGCCGCACGCTGCAGAACACCATGGTGAACCTGGGCCATCAGACTGCATGTGATGAAGCTACTTATCAGTTGGGATTGGACTTGGAAGAACTGGAGGAGAAAGAGGAGGATGCTGGCCTTGGAAATGGTGGCCTGGGGCGGCTAGCAGCCTGCTTCCTTGATTCGATGGCCACCCTGGGTCTAGCTATATATGGCTATGAAATCCGCTATGAATTTGGAATTTTCAACCAAAAGATTGTCAGTGGCTGACAGGTTGAAGAAGCTGATGACTGGCTACGCTATGGAAATCCATGGGAGAAAGCACGGCCGGAGTACATGCTGCCTGTGCACTTCAACGGGAGGGTGGAGCACACCGTTGCCAGGGTCCTCAGGCTGGACACACAGGTGGTACTTGCCATGCCCTGTGACACCCCAGTGCCTGGGTATAAGAACAACTCCGTCAATACCATGAGGCTCTGGGCTGCCAAAGCACCCAATGACTTCAAGCTGAAGGACATCAACGTTGGGGACTACATTGAAGCTGTCCTGGGCAGGAACTTTGCTGAGAACATCTCCAGGATCCTGTATCCCAATGACAATTTCTTTGGGGGCGGAGGGGAGGTACTGCGACTGAAGCAGGAGTACTTTGTGGTGGCTGCCACCTCCAGGACATCATTCCCAGGCTTGGCTGCTGGGACCCAGTGAGAACCTGTTTCGAGACGTTCCCAGACAAGGTAGCCATCCAGCTGAATGACACCCATCCCACGCTCTCCATTCCTGAGCTCATGTGGATCCTGGTGAATGTGGAGAAAGGAGACTGGGATAAGGCCTGGGAGATCACCAAGAAGATCTGTGCCTACACCCACCACACCATGCTGCCTGAGGCCCTGGAGTGCTGGCCAGTATCTATGTCTGAGAAGCTGCTGCCGCGGCACCTGGAAATAATCGATACCATCAATCAGAGGCACTTGGATCACGTGGCTGCTCTGTTTCCTGGGGACGTGGACTGCTTGAAGATGTCAGTGATTGAGGAAGGGGACTGCAAGAGAATCAACATGGCACACCTGTGTGTAATTGGGTCCCTCGCTGTGAACGGGGTGACAAGGATTCACTCTGAGATCATGAAGTAGTCTGTCTTTAAGAACTTTTATGAGCTGGAGCCATAAAATGATATCACGCTGCAACGGCGGCTGCTGTTGTTCAACCTGGGGGGCTGGCGGCAGAAGTCATTGTAGAGAGCATCGGGGAAGGTTTCCTGACTGACTTGAGTGAACTGAAGAAGCTGCCATCACTGGTTGATGATGAGACCTTCATCAGAGATGTAGCCAAGGCCAAGCAGGAAAACAAGCTGAAGTTCTCTGCCCAGCTGGAGAAGGAATTCAAGGTGAAGATCAACCCTGCCTCCATGTTTGATGTGCATGTGAAGAGGATCCACGAGTACAAGCAACAGCTGCTCAACTGCCTACGAATTATCACCCTGTACAACTGAACAAAGAAGGATCCAGCCAAGGCCTTTTTACCCAGGACTGTTCTGATCCGGGGCAAGGCAGCTCCTGGTTACCACATGGCTAAGATGATCATTAAGCTGGTGGCATCCATTAGAGATGTTGTCAATCATGATCCAGTTGTGGGTGACAGGCTCAGAGTGATCTTCCTGGAGAACTACCATATGTCCTTAGCTGGAGAAAGGGATTCCAGCGGCTGACCTGTCACAGCAGATGTCCACTGTGGGTACTGAAGCCTCGGGCACAGGCAACATGAAGTTCATGCTCAGTGGAGCTCTCACCATGGGCACCAAGGATGGTGCCAACGTGGAGATGGCTGAGGAGGCTAGGGAGGAGAACCTCTTCATCTTTGGTATGTGGGTGGGAGATACTGAGGCCCTGGACCAGAAAGGGTACAATGCCAGATAATTCAATGACACCTGCCTGAGTTGAGGCAGGCTGTGGATCAGATCAGCAGTGGCTTCTTTTCTCCCAAAGATCCAGACTGCTTCCAGGATGTGGTTAACATGCTGATGTACCATGACAGATTAAAAATATTTGCAGACTACGAAGCCTACATCCAATGCCAGGCCCAGGTAGACCATCTCTACCAGAATTCCAAGGAGTGGACTAAAAAGGTGATCAGGAATATAGCCTGCTCTGGCAAGTTCTCCAGTGAACAGACCATCACTGAATACGCCCGGGAGATCTGGGATGTAGAGTCAGTCCTCTGACCTGCAGATCCCACCCCCCTAACCTCCCCAAGGACTAATTATCCCACACAGTGAGACCAGTGGCTTATCTAGCTGACTGTGCCCATGCCAGTCTTCAGGCACTGCAAACAGCCGCTGGTTCCTGCTATCCGAAGTGCTATGCTTCCAGGAAGGACCATGAAAATGGTTTTGAGGGCCTGGATAAGGAAGAAGTAGTGGCATCCTCCTGGTTTCTTACAAAGGAGCTCTTGTAGAGTTCACAGCACAGATGGGCAGAGATGGTCCCCACAGCTTCAACCCATCGTCATCCCCAGAGGGTGAGCAGGGAGGGAGTGGGGCTGAGCCCCTGAAATCCTGCACTCAGCTGAGTGAGCTTAAGCCTTTAGTTTTGGAGTCTGAATAGGAATCTGTGATGAAGCCAGTGTTTCTATGTTCTGCTAGTACCTGGGCCACTAGCTGTAGGGTATAGCCAATCCCAGTGTGTGGACTTGTTGGCCTGCTAGGTAGAACCTTTTCTTGAGGTTTCATGCTCACAGCTTTCTGTCCTTTGCCCTTAGCTGTATTGAGTATGTGGGTGGTTGATCCATACAGGCCATGCCTCTGTAGCCATCTGTGGAAACTTGTAGGTGTCAAGTAGAACCCAGAACCCCTGGAGAGGAACACCTTTATCCCGTAACTGAGGCCTTGGTTAAGGACTGGCAATTCTATAGAGGGTTGGCTTAGTTCTTTGCTTCTGCAACAGGAAATAACACTTCATGAGGAATTGAAACTAGCTAAAGCCTTCCTTTTTAGCAAGTAAACCTTGTATTTGCTCAATAAAAATTAAATTAGTCATACTGTATCATAAATTGTCACACCACACATTTTCATGTCACATAATTTTAACATAAATCATCCTATGTCTCATAAAAATTCATGTTAACTCTTTAAGAATCAAAGTGTATACATATATACATACACATATCTGTAACACTACTTAAATTTATTTTAAATATAAAAGGCATTATACTGTATACATATTTATGGAATGTTTATAATTGATATCCTAGAGTCATCAACCAGATTAAGAAACAATTCATCCTGAAAGCACTCCTCGGGAATTTATCATCTTCATCAGCTGTTTCACCTCTACCTCCTTTCTTAGTTAAATGTTGAAATTCATTTTATCTTATTATAAGATTCACAAACCTTTTAATCACTAGATAGAATGTAGCTTACATCTTTGTGTAGGGCTAATTCAAGGGTAATAAGATTCACCTACTTTACACAAATATTTAAACAACTTTCACTTGATTTCAGACCTGAGAGGCAACAACTCCACTTGGAAACAGTTTTATCCTTTGCCCAAATTCCTGATATGATGATTTTCAAGGAGTCTCTACATCCCTTCTGGATTCCTTAGCATCTATTTATCTGCTTCTGCTTCTAGGATTTTGACTTTTCTGAAAACTCCATTTGTGCATGCGAGTATATACTTTCTGGACTGTGTCAGGCTTGTTTTCATCCAACAGGTTATTTATGTTCATATGTGCTTAGGAGTGACTCAATGGCTCATTCTCTTATGCTGATAATACGCCATTTTAAAGAAATACAAGTTATTGCTCCCATTGACCAGTTCATAGATACACAGACTTACTGTTCGTAATAAAAAATCTTCCATTTATAGCCAGTTATGTTCTAGCTTTCAGGTAAGCATGATTTTCCATTTCTCTTAAAAATCTAATTCTTGTGTTTCTGATGAATATGGAGTTTTCGAACAATTGGGTATACATAGTTTTTTTAAAAAAAAAAAAAAACAAATCTAGACACAAAAGTTACATCTGTCACAAAAATTAATCAGAGAAAATTAGATCTAGACGTAAAAGGCAAACGGCAAAGCTCCTAGAGAACAACATAAAACTAAATCCAGGCGGCTTTAAGATTGACGAAAACGTTTTTAGATCCAACACTACAAGAATTATCCCTGAAACGAAATTTTACTGAGTTGGACTTCACTGTCTAAAATGAAGAGCTTTTCTTTGCCAAAATATATTGTTAGGATATGAAAATATAAGCAACACACTGTCAGGTCCAAGAGAACCCCAGGACAGATGGCTGACTGTAGTGACTATGGCACACACTGGCCTCTAGGCTCACCCAGTACATGTAGCCTCGCTCAGCTTTTCTCCTGTATCCCAACCTTCCCAACCCAGGGGCTTCACTTTCTCCACCCCCAGCTTCTCATTCATATATAACTCCACCATTTGGTCCTGTGTGTTCTTGGCTCTCTGTTCTTGTTTTTCTTGGTCTGCTTGGCTCCTTTTCCTTTTCCTTTTTCCATACGCTCTTCTTTCTTCTCTCAGTCTCTCTGTCTCTCTACTCTCAGCCAGTTGAGCCTGCTGTCCATGATCGGTCTATCTCTCTCTATCTCTATTCTACATCATTCTTCCATATGCTTCTTCTGTACTCTCCCTCATATCTATAATGAAAACCTCCTCAACCATACTTTGAGCAACCAAACATCAGCAGTCAAGTCCTTGTTTCATTCACATACATGAAGATTTGATTGTTTTTTTTAAATTAGTTTAACAAGTAATCACTTGTGTAATTAAACAGAACATTTGAAAACAGTAGAAAACATGTTAGATTGACAATGTTCTGAAAACACTTGATCAGGAAATAAAGACGTAACAATGTAAAAACCTGGTCTCACAATATATCCAGGAAATCATTTTTGAGGAACTAGTAATATTTATATAGTAGAATGATTTACATCATCATGGTGGCTATGTAAATGCTCTCCTTGATTGTTGATGGGACTGTACAAAGGTCCAGAGATGTTGGAAGATGCTCCTTTTGTAGACCCTGTTCACAATCTGCATTAATCTTGCACCAAGATGTTTAGTAAATTACATTGAAAACATCTCCATTAGAATCTTTGCATGTCATTTTACAATAGCTTCAGTTACAGTGCACAAAACTTGAAGCCCCTTGCCCCCTTGGGTTATGGAGGAATCTGTCTGTGGAGGGAATTCAGGCCATACTCAAAGGACTCTCCAGTTTTCAACAGAGCAAATTGTTGAGCAATCCCAGGCACAGATCACTCTCTTGCTACCTGTTTAACTATGAAGTTTGACAATAGACGTAATATCTCAGGTATTTGACTATGGTAAAAAAAAGACTGACCAACAAAACAAAATAATGAGAAATATTTTCCTGGGTGATTTATTATAATTTTTAGTGAGCCCTTTGGCAATTTCATCATACTTACTTCTGAAATTGTAATACCCTCTTTACAAGCTGTCTGTAGTCTTACAATAAGTTAGGAAATAAGCTTTAGTCTTACAAAGAATTAATTCACTTTCTTTGTTCTATGGAATTCTGTAGTTTACTTCTTCCTTCCCTCCCTCCCTCCATCCCTCTCTCCCTCCCTACCTCTCTACCTCCTTCCCTCCTTTCCTCTTCCTCTCTCTGTCTCTTTCTTTCTTTCTTTCTTTCTTTCTTTCTTTCTTTCTTTCTTTCTTTCTTTCTTTCTTTCTTTCTT
>JADRCD010187757.1:10610-22873 GCA_019843815.1 Montemys delectorum
CTTTCTTTCTTTCTTTCTTTCTTTCTTTCTTTCTTTCTTTCTTTCTTCCCTTCTTTCTTTCTAACGGTTTGCCCAGATGTCCCATTCTCAGTGAGATCTAAAATTCATCTATGGCATCTATTACAATTGGTGACTCCTGGTGCAGACCTCTGTGCTCCGGGTCCTGTTCTGAGGTTTCATATGACACTCACCAATCTACATCATTTTGGAGAGTGTAACAGTGTTCTTTCTGAAGGCAAACTTCCACCATGCTTATATTCAAGATGGGGCAGGTCTAAAAACTGAGAATTCAATTTTGGGGCTACAAGTTTTTGTTCTCATGATTTAAATTAGACATTCATTGCTTGGTATGAAAGTTTTCTGCTTTCAAGAGAGCCCAACTTACCCTACCAAAGCTAAGAAAAAAAGGAAATGAAGAGTCTAGGCTCCCAAAGTCCCTTTCAAATGCATCCTCCAATGACCCAACCTGCCACTTGGCTCTATCCCTTAAAGGTTCCTCTACCTCCCTGAAAGTAGTGCTACAGGTTACCAAGTAAACTTGTAAAATATGACCTTTTGGAGAAAAGTGAAGATGTAAGCTATAGTAGCTGTCTCTTCTAGACCTTCCAAATCTGATTGAGATTTCATGTGAAAAACTTCCCCCTTCCTTTAGCTTTGAATACCTTCCCCTTCGATATACCCAGGCATCCCCAGCTCACAAAGGATCATCTTTTCCTTTTCATTTTGCAGCCCACCAATCAACAAACAGCACTTTTTCTAACTCTTTGAGCTGAAACTTATTTTAAAATATTAACTTAGCTTCCTCCTATTCTTATCTACTCTTTGCTCTGGAATATTCCAGTCATTCAACTTCATAATCTTTACAACATTCTATGCTCTTAATCAACATTCTCTCCCAAAGGCTTTTCATCTTTGCGTGGGTAAATAAGAAAAATATATTATTCTTGTAGTATATGTTATATCTCTTGATGAGTCATATTTGAGACTTCTTCTTTAGAATTTCATTAGTTCTTTAGAACTTCTTTAGAACGTCATTGTGTGCTGGTAATCAGCCCTCCCCAGAGTATGTATGGGCCAGAGGGCTCCACCCCCACACAGTCCCTGGTCCCATAAGCACATCACTCTCTTCCGGCCTCTGCACTATGAAAACCATGCTGGGAGTTTTAGGAGTGCTCACTCTTGTACGTCTGCGGACACGTGTGTAAAATAAACATTAAACTCTGCTTCTAAAAAAAAAAAAAGATTAGAATCTATAAGCAAAAGAAGGATACAATCAGTTGGCTTAAGCTCTGCTTTCAATTACATCCCTGCTATGATGAACTGGGCCCTCAAACTCTGAACCAAAGCAAACCCTTCCTTCCTTGAGTTGCTTTTATCAGGTATTTTGCCATAGAAATGATAAAGGAATTAATATCTAAATTTGGAACTGAGAAGTGGAGCCAGGTGCTGTGATCAATCTGATGAAGTATTTTGAAGGCTTCTAAAATTGCTCTGTGGGAAGGATATAGAAGTGTAAGCAACTCAGAGCTGGGAAATCCCTAGACTGCTGTAATCAGCATTAAGTGGCCATTTTTGGACCATTCTCATCTGGAAGACAACAACGCTGAGAGAAAATAGGATGGTGCAGGGCCAGTTAAAGAGCTCTGAGAAGGAAAGCTGGACATCACCTATGGTGAACTGGAATGTTAGCAAAGGTACAAGGACAACACCCTACCTTCTGAGACCTCAATCTTGTAAAATCCAGGGTTACTTGAAGAGTCTAAATTGAAATTTTATTAAGTGGACTCCCCGCTTCAAAACAACCACCTACAAAACACATCTGCAAGGGGAGCCTGAAGGTCACACAAAGGTCAAGGCAACTATGGCCCAAGCTGGCAACAGAACCTGGCAGTGTCATTCACAGGGGTCTGGTGTTGCCAGACCGAGGGTGTCATGGAACCTGGTGCTACAGTTCTAAAGAATTCCTGAAGCCAGTTAATAGATGGCAGGGTCAGGTGCCCTTCAAGGAAGCCTGAAGAGGGTACTTCATGAGACCATGAAGAAGATGGCTTTATTCGAAACAGAAGAACAATTTCAAAGGCTGTTCATTTAAAGGGTCAATCTCTCTTTTCCTATACATGTGGGAGACTCACCTCAAATGCACCTTTCTATGACCAATAATAGGACAGACAGACAATCAGACAGAGAGACAGATGAGAATGATTGGTATAGAGGAGTAGCAATGGTTATATTAAATATAACTGTAGACTATAGATCTAGAGAAATGTTAGATATATTTAAGAGTATTTACTAGGGGAATTTGCTCACTTGACTTAAAATCAATGTCAGACTCCTTTGCTCATATTTTCTGGCAACATCTTCACATACACACTGAAGAATAATGTTCTACTAGGCCTCTAGATGCTCTTTATTATAGTCAAGATAATACCTACAATTAACCATCACAGTTTGAACTAAGAAAGTAATTTTGTTCTTTTATAGGCAAACACCCCACTTCCCCAGCCTCATTTACTGAAGAGTTTTTCCCCGTTGTGTATTCTCAGAATTTTTATTGAAAAGCAATAGGTCATAAATGTGTAGCCTTATGTCTAAGTTGCCCGTTCTATTTCAGAGTCATTTTCCGTGGTGTAACATTTTATATCCTAGTTATTCAATAGCCACCGATTCACATTCCAGTTGTTACCAGTTAAGACATATTTGTTCCCAGAGAGCTTCCAATCTCTCTTTAAATTGACTGCAAACACAATTTCCCCTACCATTTTCGTTTTTGTAGTACAGACACTTATTCATGAAGTCTCTCCGTGTCTGATCTAAGAATTGATGCCCCCCAAATGTATTACATTATGAAGAAATTTCAAATATCATTCAAGGCTTTCCTTTCATTTTCCATGAGAAATGTTGAATTATTAACACAGTATAAATGTGAAATGCCCTCATAAATCATAAAGATCTTAGAGGAAAACGTTATGAATTATTATGACAATATTTGAGACTTCATTTCTTTAGGCCACTGAAATTTGTCAAATTCTCCTGAAGGTTCTCTATAGTGCCTGAGGTAATGGCACACTTCCAAGTGCTCTGTGGCAACATTTTCCTCTTCCAGGTGCAAGAAGTAAATAGATTTTTTTTCTGTCCACTTTCCATTCTACAATTGAAGGAAGCAAGCATGCACAGCAGAAGCATAAGGTATTGTCACTTCTCAAATGTCCTTTGGAGATCCTAGAAATTCTTAGAGAAAGCTGTTGCTGAGGAAGGCCTATAGTGGATTATCAAGGCACTAGGAACAGTTACGGTTAAGTTGACTTTGTTTGCAAACCTGTTTTCTTAACACAGTTCAGTTCTGAACGTTGCCCTGACATAGTCAGGGTCAGAAGTTCAAGCCTGTGGATAGCAGTTCTGATCTTGTGTAGTAGCTATAACAATCCAAAATACTGTTCAACTCAACATCTTCCTCTGCCCTCCATCTTCATAGTTGAAATCCAACAGAAAGCTTTTCTAGAAGACCATAAACAGACTCTGTGGACATCAAAAGGTTTCTGTTGCTGCAGCAATCTCCTCACCTATAATGCAAACACCTCAATAAATGCACTCCTTCTTCTACACTCCCCTACGTTATAAGAGAAGACATATTCCTTTCTTGAAATTCTTTCCTCTGTATCACCCAGAGACAGGCTGGTTTCCAGTTCCTGGTGCCTCCTCTTTCTTCCTCTGAGACCTTACGCTTCCTAGGGTCTGATCTGAACAATCAGCAGAACCCAGATCTATGGCTGAGGAGTGAGAACTCTCCTTTGAACCCACATCAGACACCTTGTATTATCCTGCTCTCAAGTTAATCCATTCAATTTTCATTTTTAGTTGTGAGCCTAGCCTTTAACAGCTAAGCCATCTATCTCTCCAGCAAAATTCTGTCAATTTGTCGTATGCATAATTTAGAAGAAATTGCTGCCAATCTTTTGAGGTATATTCAATTTGCATGCTGTCTAAAATATTTTGATGCTTGGTACAGAGACAAACAGGAAGATCAACTGAATAGACTTGAAGACCCAGAAATGAACCCACATACTTATGATCACCTGATATTTGACAAAGGAGCTAAAATCATCCAAAGGGAAAAAAAGACAGCATTTTTAACAAATGGTGCTGGTTCAACTGGTGGCCAGCATATAGAAAAATGCAAATAAAACCATTGTTATATTCTTGTATAAAGCGCAAGTCCAAGTGGATCAGAGAGCTCCAAATAAAACCAGATACACTGAAACTTACAGAGGAAAAAGTGGAGAAAAACCTCGAACACATGGGCACAGGGGAAAACTTCCTGAACAGAAGACCAATGGCTTATGCTCTAAGATCAAATTGGCCCTGTGAAGGTTCTATACCCCAGTGGAAGGGAATGCCAGAGCCAGGAAATGGGAGAGGGAACAGAGGTTTTTTTGTTGTTGTTGTTGTTGTTTGTTTGTTTGTTTTTAATTTTTTAAAATTTTTTTCAGAGAGGAAACTGGGAAAGGAGATATCATATAACATGTAAATAAAGAAAATATCTAATAAAAGAAAGTAAAAAAAAAAAGAATTGACATATGGGACTGTACAAAATTGCAAAGCTTCTGTAAGGCAAAGGACACTGTCAGTAGGACAAAATGGCAACCAATGGATTGGGAAAAGATCTTTAACAATCCTACATCTGATAGAGGGCTAATATCCAATATATACAAAGAACTCAGGAAGTTAGACTCCAGAGAATCAAATAACCCTATTAAAAATGTGGTACAGAGCTAAACAAAGAATTCTCAACTGAGGAATATCGAATAGCTGAGAAGCACCTAAAGAAATGTCATCAAGGAAATGCAAATCAAAATGACCCCAAGATTCCACCTCACACCAGTCAGAATGATTAAGATCAAAAGCTCAGGTGACAGCACATGCTGGCAAGGATGTGGAGAAAGAGGAATACTTCTCCATTGTTTGTAGAATTGCAAGATGGTACAAGCACTCTGAAAATCAGTCTGGCTGTTCCTCAGAAAATTGGACATAGTACTACCAGAGGACCCAGCTATACCACTCCTGGGCATATACCCAAAAGATTCTCCAACATATAACAAAGATACATGCTATACCATATTCATAGCAGCCTTATTTATATAGCCAGAAGCTGGAAATAACCCAGATGTCCTTTAACAGAGGAATGGATACAGGAAATGTGATGTATCTACACAATGGAGTACTACTCAGCTATTAAAAATGACGAATTCATGAAATTCTTTTATTTATTTATTTATTTATTTACTTACGTATTTATGTATTTATTTATTTATATTTTGGTTTTTCAAGACAGGGTTTCTCTGTATAGCCCTGGCTGTCGTGGAGCTCACTTTGTAGACCAGGCTGGCCTCAAACTCAGAAATCCGCCTGCCTCTGCCTCTCAAGTGCTGGGATTAAAGGCATGCACCACCACCGCCCAGCATGAAATTCTTAGACAAATGGATGGAACTAGAAAATATCATCCTGAGCGAAGTAATACAATCACACACACACACACACACACACACACACACACACACACACACAAACACAAACCACACATGGTATGAACGCACTGATAAGTGGATATTAGCCCAAAAGCTCTGAATACCCAAGATACATTTCACAGACCACATGAAGCTCAAGAAGGAAGATGGAAGTATGGGTGCTTTGGCCCTTCTTAGAAAGGGGAACAAAATATCCACAAGAGCAAAAATGGAGACTCTTCCACCTGGGGATTTAATCCCATATGCAGTCACCAAACCCAGATACTTTTGTGGATGTTAAGAAATGCTTGCTGACAGAAGCCTGATAGAGCTGTCTCCAGAGAGGCCCCGCCAGAGTCTTACAAATTCTGAGGTGGATGATTGCAGCCAACTAATGGACTGAGCTCAGCGTCCCCAATGGAGAAGTTAGACAAAGGCCTGAAGGAGCTGAAATATTCTAAAAAATGAGAACAGAGGGGCTGGAGAGATGGTTCTATGGTTAAGAGCACAGGCTACTCTTGAACAGGACCCTAGAACCCACCTGGTGTCTCACAACTCCGATTCCAGTGTATCTAGTATACCCTTCTGGTGTCTGAAGGCACTAGGCACATGTATGTATATATGTGTATATGTAATGTATACATATATATATTCATACATTTGTGACAAGTAGCCACACACATAAAATACAAGTAAACAAATTATTTTATAAATTAAAGTTATGTCATCAGCTACAAAATTTGAATTGTCAGTTTCTGGTTGCCACTCCAAACTGTAGTAGTTACTAAAAGAATTTTTAGAGATTTGAGTGCCAAATGACAATGAATATAACACTACAATTTCATAACTAGCACAATTTTCCCTTAAAATTAGAATTAATTGATTTTTATTTAAAAGATACCCACAGGTAATTAAGTACTCTTTGTGGCTCTCAATTCTTCACTGCTACAGATTGAATTGTCTTTTTGCCAAAGACGTACATATGCTGAAGCTCTGAGCTGCACATATTTGGAGAAGTCATTTATGAAGCCAAAAGCATGGGATGGGATTTCTTATCTAATAGGAATGGTGTCCTTGTAAGAAGAAAGGCTTCAGGGGTCTGTCACTCCCATCTGTGAACAGAAAACAGTTTTTGCTCTAACAAAGTTAGAGGTCTTCAGGCTCAAAATAGGAAGAGAAGACTGGCCAGGAACCAACCTCTCATGACCATGATCTTGGGCTCTTAAGCTGTAGCACAAGAATCGAAGAGTGAAGAGGGATCTCAATTAAACATATTGTCTTAAGAGAAGTCATTTAGCAGTGAAGACAGAATCTGAAGACAGAACATTAAGATTCAGGAGATTTCAAGAATGATCAAGCCACCATGTTATCCTATAGAGACCCAGCAACATATCAGCAAGAGTGCAAAAAGGGCATGTGGGAAATGGCAGGGCAGTACATTTCACGCTCTGGAAGGAGTACAGCAACTACTTCTCAGATGAACAAATTCCTAGAAAGAGAAAATATTTTATAGGTAAATAAAAGAAAAGAAGACATAATCATTTCTGACAGGCCAACTTGGACATATCCTGCAGAACAATCCCAGTGTAAAGGAAGGTAAGTCTTTTCTGGCCAAACAAGAAATAAATGAATATTTAGGAGGAGAATGTGGGATATACTCAGGTAGAGTGAAGTGGATGAAATTAGAAGAAGCATTCTTGTCTATTTGGACAACAGAGGTACAATTAAAGACTCCGCTACTTTTTTCTTCAGATTCAATTAGAGAAAGTTAGAGAAAATATTTTTGTTTGTTTTATGGAAGAATGTTTGCCTTGCAGATATAGGGTCTTACAAAAAAACATAACAACTTTATTAATGTACAACAAGATCCTATAGTCCATTGGATCTCAACCTTCCTAACACTGCGACCTTTTAGTACAGTTCCTCATGTTTTGGTGTCCCTCCCCCTCCCCCAGCAACTACAAAATTACTTTCATTGCTACTTCATAACTGTCATTTTGCTAGGAACTGTAACTGAAATATCTAATATACAGGTTATCTACTATTGGACCCCTGTGAAAGGGTCGGTTGAGCCCCAAAAGAGTTGTTACCCATAGGTTGAGAACTATTGTCAAAGTACTTGTAAGACAAGCATCAATGCACAGGATTGTGTTTTCATAGACACAGCTTGGCCGCAGTCATCTGATAGTCTGTCTTTTGTTTTGCTTTGTTTTCTTCCCTCAGTTCATAATTTTATACTGTGTGCTTTGTTCCAAGAGAGCCATAATGCATAAATAGCAATTCAAGATTGAAGAAGTCAGCAGCCTTCCTTAAGAAAGACATATCTTTTCACGCAGTCAATTATTCTCCTTAATTTTATAAACGGCTCTGAAATTTGGCATCTGTGAGTTGTTTGTGTCTTAGATCAGTGAGAGTTCTTGGAAGAATTGCACATCACAGATGTCTAAAGAATTGTTTGTGGAATGAGGAATTGCAATGTAATGTTTTGTGATTTCAAAGTGCTGCCTGCAAACTGAAAATACAAGCTACTCAATATACTAAGTTATGTTGGGAGGCAACTTTTAATTAAACTGTAAAAGCCAAATTGAAATGAGACTTCTGGATCACTATCAAGAGCATACAAAGTACTTAACCACCCATCACAAATAAAGAAACTAATTTAATATGCAACTATGGAGATATTTATTCTATCCTATTTGTGTTTGTTCCATTGATGTGGTGTGACGTACCTAGCCAGGTATTCTACCAGTGATGACAAATTGGAACAAAGTCCCTAGGCCGCTAATGATTCCTGTTAAGATGTGGATATGTTTGTGTTCCCTCAGGGCTTTATAGATTGTAGGCTTTGTCCCAATTTGGTAATGTTGAAAGGTACCCCTAAGAAGTGGGGCTTGCTGAAAAGTAATGAGACCACGAAGAATCCTGACTGTGGAAGGAGTTACAACTAGTCTCTCAGGGATAGTTCCTACCACAGATGTTGTAAAAAAACAAAGTTGGCCCCTCACTACACCGGAACCCTGTCTTTTTATGTCTTTCTCATCTCGAGTGTTTTTCCACCACGATGCCATCTGCAATGTTGCGAGGCAGCCAATGGGAGCCTCAGCAGAGCCAAGTTAAACAGCTAAAACCATGAGCCAAAAAGCCTCTTTCCTTTATAATTACTCAGCATCATGGATTTTTCAGGACAATCAGAACTGGATTAATAGTGAAAATTAGTCCTGATGAATAGGGTAATTGCCATAACAACACCTGAAAGTGTAGACGTGGCTTTGGAACTGGGAAGACACCAGCATTGGAAGAGTTTGGAGAAGTAAATATTTAGGCATATTTCGTGAGGTCTTGAAGAAGGAAGAGACTCGGAAACTTATCTTACATGGACAGGAAGATCCTACTGGAAAATAAACTCTCCAAAAAGAGTTATTGCTTTCAACAAATGTATATAATTTGGTTGAAAAGCATACCCATGCCTAAATTAGAAAACAAAATTAAAATTTTTAAATGTAAATTGGTTTAAAACCCTTTCAAAGAGAAATTACAATGGGAGTATTGTGTAATATTTTGAATCTTATACATAACTAAACATTTATATCTATCTTTCTCTCCACAAGCTCACTGTAATCCCAAGGCAATAATTTTTTGTCATAGGTTAACAAAGTTTAAGCAAGCCAGGTCTATAATATCAAGTTTTACCCCCATGCTTCACTGGCAACGATCTACATTTTGAGGAATAGGTCAGTGTGGCTGTAGTGTAATTCTCTTCTTATATAGCAAACTTTGTCTTAGGGAGTATAAAAAGGTTAAGGAAAATAAAATAAAATTGTTGGAGCCTCAAAAACAGAAAAAAAAATTAAAGGGGGGTGCCATTTATCAGTGGAGTATATTTCTAAACAACAAAGCTTGGCCTCTTTTAGTGAAATTCAGGACAAAAGGGACAGATAGTAGCTCTGTAAGGTTAACTGGCATCCAGAACAGTAGACAAATAATAGGGGATCTTTGAAAGGGTACAGCTGAGAGATCACTTGTTAAAGAGACTGACAGAAGCAATCAGTCATGGTCAGGACAGGTGGGAAAAGGTTTCAAGGGATCATAAGAAGTCTTCAAGGCTGACCCTCCCAAGCAGGTAAGGAGATTTAAACATCCTGATCCTTTCAGGGAATGTGCTGAGGGCTGCCAAGGACCTCAAGACTCTGCTCCATAGTTCCTGTCAATGTCCTTAGAGTTCTTCCATCATGGTTGAAAGGATCCTGTAAGTCTCATTCTAGTAAGTAGACCTTATTTGGGCTCATTATGAGTAAGCAAAATGCAAGAGCTGTAAGTGTTGGTGGCTTCCAGAAAGAATCCACAAAAGGCAAAGCAAGCAAGCAAACACACAAACAAAAAACTAAGAAGCCAGAGCCTCTGCAGTTGAAGTAGAGTTATTGAGGCAAATCTCCACGTGAATGTTTGCTAGAGCCATAAGAGTCTAGCCTTAACAGAGAATTTAAAAGGTAGACAATATGCCCATCTAGGGAAGCCACAGACATCAGAAAAACAACCTGGTGGCACCAACTAGCATATGGGGTATCAACCGCTACCTCACTGGTTACCACAACCGATTTAGATTGGCATATGTCTAGGGATATTTACCTTATCTTTCCTGCCATGTATCTGGAAAATACCTAACTTGTTTATTTGTTTGTTTTTAAGCTCACATTCCAATCATTTTCCAAAAATCTCAGATAAGACTTGGACTCCAACCTTTTTTTTTTTTTTTGAACAAGTTAATGCTTTGGGATTGTAGGTATTACGGAATGTGTCTTGCATTTCGAGTATGCTATGGTACTTGGTGATCAGGGGCACAATGTCATGGCTTGTAGACAATGTGTATCCCCTAAGGGTACATGTGAGGAAAACATGGTACTGCTGAAAAAGAAGTTGAAGTTTGAGAGATGAGGCTTAGTTACTTGGGCCACTGTGGTCGCTGCCCTCAGAATAGCTTAATGGGCTCTCAGAAGAACTAAGTTCCCTGATTTAAAAAAAAATGCTAGTCTCCCTGAGTTCTTTGGCTTCATTTATCCTCATCTCCGGCTATGATGCCATCTGCTGTGCTGAGAGGAAGCCAAGAGGATTTGCATCAGAGACTAGCAAATGTTGGTGCCATGCACTTACATTTCTAGAGCTGTAAGCTTAATACATCTCTTTCCCTTTTAAATGCCCTTCTGAACATATTTCATTATTGCAGTGGGAAACAGACTAATATAGCCTTCTTCCTTCAAATATGTCAAGAAAGTTCACAGAGCATCAGTCACAAATATTCCACAATATTGGTGTCCATCTTGTCTTTAATTGTACGTCCTCTGCAACTATATTAGGGTCTAGATTCCTCACTTCATGCTAATGGTTCCCTAAAGTGTATGCTGAGTCTCAACTGATCTGCTAAGGGCTGAGACAGCTTCTAGGACACACTTCCATTTTTCTGATTCAATCATATTTCACTGGCTGTCTAATGGCATGCCAAAGGAGGAGGAACTTGTTATAGTAATTTGGTTCACAACCACTCACCCACCAATGCATGGTGACTTGATCTAGTTTGTGTCCCTCTTGGTTCTGTCTTGGTCTTAGTTTTATGTAACTTTCTAGAAGAGTGGGAGGAATGTTGATTTTAGTCTCTTTGCAAAGTCAACAATTTCTCAGAGATTTTTCCTATCTGTTTACTGATTGAAATATTATTTTGTTAATACCTGTTTTAAAACCACTGTTCATTATTAATATTTAGAAGAGAGATGCCAGTCTTTCTGAAAAGTAAAGTAAGAGATAGTGCAGGGAGGTTCTGAATTATCAAATAGTTTCTAATATAGTGTAAGCTATTGCAACTTAATTTCTTGGCAGTATACAGACAAGGCCAGGATCACATACTATTCCTACTATAGAAAAAATAATTGTCAGTCAGGCAGTGGTGGTGCACACCTTTAATTCCAGGACTTGGGAGGCAGAGGCAGGTGGATTTCTGAGTTTGAGGCCAGCCTGGTCTACAAAGTGAGTTCCAGGACAGTCAGAGCTATACAGAGAAACCCTGTCTTGAAAAACCTAAAGAAAGAAAGAAAGAAAGAAAGAAAGAAAGAAAGAAAGAAAGAAAGAAAGAAAGAAAGAAAGAAAAGAAGAGAAAAGAAAAACTAATTGTCACTTAATAGACATGGCTTCTAGTAGCTGGTTAGGCATGTTCCTGGAGTGTTTGGGAAACATAAAGGACTGAAGAAGCCCTAGCCCATTATGGACACTTGAAGACACATATAACTCATTTAAATATGTTTTCATATAAAGTAAGCAATGAACTATATGGAGATGAAGAGATGGCTCAGAAGACTGTTGCAGGTGAAGAGAGCAGCGTCTATGGAGTCAGTGCCGAGGGCAGGCAGCTCACAACCATGTGTAACTTCAGCCCCAAGGAATCCAGTGCCTATGGAGTCAGTGCCGAGGGCAGGCAGCTCACAACCATCTGTAACTTCAGCACCAAGGAATCCAGTGCCTTCTCCTAGACCCCTCAACCAACTGCACGCACGCATACGCACTCACCCAAACACAGGCATTCATATACACATATAATTTAAAAAATAAAAATAAAGTACTGAAAAAATCATTTATACAGACTTCTTTTTTTTTTATTTTTTTTTATTTTTTGTATTTTCTTTATTTACACGTACATTTTGCTCTTCCCATTTTCTCCTCCAAAACAAACAAACAAACAAACAAACAAAAACAAGAACAAACCCCTTTTGCCTCCCC
>JADRCD010187758.1:0-26240 GCA_019843815.1 Montemys delectorum
GCGGCGGGGCGCGGGGCCGCCGGGCTGGGGGACGAGCGCGACGGGGGGCCGCGAGGGGGCCCGGCTGCCGCCGCCAGCTCCTCGGTGCTGCCCGCCGCGCCCGGGGGCAGCGTGTTCCCGGCCGGCGGCGGGCCCCTGCTCACGGGCGGCGCAGCTGTGCACATCTCCGCCTCAGGAGCTGCCAAGGCCACCCTTTACTGCCGCGTCTTCCTGCTCGACGGAACCGAAGTGAGCGTGGACCTGCCGGTGAGTGACGCGGCGCGTGCGGGACACTGGCAGCCCGCGCTCCTTGGAGCAGAGCCCCCTGCCCCAGTGGTTCTTTCCCTCTGGGGAGCTTCCCGGGCAGCTCTTTGGGGACCCCTCCCCCATCTTCTGCCAGTCTTCCCCAGCCATGAACCCTCCGGGACCACTAGCCCGGGTATGCTCCGGGGCCCAGTCTTTGGCACCTTGCACCGCAGGGTTGCGGCGCCCTTCTTGGGCGACCACCTAGGTTTTTTGTGCCTCACTCCCACCCCGTGCTACCCCATGCACACGTCCCCACGTCCCCTCCCCTTGGCGCAGGTGGCCAGCATTCCCTGCCAATGTTGGCCTTCCGATGCTGGATTGAGTAGAATTTTTCACGAGACGCAGGGTTGTTCCGGGGTATCCCTCTTTGGGTGTCAGGCCTTGGTGGAGAAGAAATCCTTGCCTGCTGCTCAGCAGGTGCCCCAAGTTTGGGAAGAGGCTTAGGGGACAGTTTTACCGCTCTGCCTTCTGCCGATTCCCTATGGATGGCCCCCATAGAAAGCCTATCCCAAAGTGCTCCCTGCCTCCCAACCTCGCAGGGGTGTGGAGCGACTTGGGAGCCAACTCAGGCCAGGTCAGCTTTGAACGGGCAGAAGCCTTGGTGTGCTGGGAGTTGGCTCCTGCCCTCTCTGGACTGGCCTACCCACTCGCTCCCACAGCCGGCTTTGTGCGTGGGACGCGCAGGGCATCCCGGGGTGGCAGCACCAGGGCCTGCGTCCCGGCCACACACCCACAGGTGGTTACACCCGGGCCCAGTTCCAGTGGCAAGCTAGGCCAACGCCAGTGTCTCTGATAGGGAGTCCAGCCGCCAAAAGAGCCTTTCTGGCCAAAGGGGCCAGTCAGATCCGATCAAACGATGCACTAACGGGCGCTCTCTGCGCTGCGGCAGACGGTGCCTTCGGGAATCTTTGGGCATGACTGAAGACACCGCAGTAATTGAGCTTTAGATGAGTTACAGATTGTCCGGAGCATTTAGGCCTTCGGACAATCTGTAACTGGGTGGTAGGAATTCTTTGGACTTAAGGAGAGAACACTTAACCTGTAAGGGTTTCAGATGGGAAAATCATCCTTGCTAGGTTGGGCTCCAATGCTGCTTCGTGTGGGTTTAATTTGGAGACAGTTTCAATTTATGGTACTTAAATTTTGTGGTTCCTGTGCTCTATAGGAGAGCATTTTGTCACAAAAATATCCTCGCGAGGCCTTTTCATAGAAAAGGTGCCAACATTCCCCGGCCCAAAGCTGTTGTCTTTTTAAAAGCATGCATGTCACCGCTCTCCAAGAATGAGGCTCTCCAGCTCTGATGCAGAGAGGCAGCCTGAGAGCGGGGAGCAGAGGCTACGTGAGTGGGCAGCTTGGGTTGAGAGAGGATGTGGCGCAGTTTGCATCTGGCAAAGGAATGATATCCTTGGGAACTTGGTCGGTGCTCCTTGCCTGGTAGTTTTCTTGTCTGTTCCCCAGGGATAATTGGCTTATAAAATGTATTGCTACTGTCAGGTTTGTGCGACAGGCTTAAGTGGTGTTTCTGAGATGAAAAATTGCAAACGGAGTAAAGTGCCTGTATGCTAAAGAGTCCAAACAGGTACACAGTTGAACAGGTTGGGACGCTGACTGACTGCAGCTGGTGGAGCGATGGGGGAGGGGAACAGTGGCGTCCTAAAAAGGTTTCTTCCCTTTTTATAAAAGGGCACAGAAGAATTCCTCCATCTCGGTTTTCCTTCGGATGGTAGATCTTTTTAGTGATTTTTTAAAAAAACATGTGTCATTTAGTAAACCTGGAATTTTATTTATACAAACAGACATATGACCACGCACTATGTCCATAGACAAATAAAAAGCAAATAAATGCTGGCTTGGTCGTGTGAGCTCTCAGGGAGGAAAGATGGAGAAAAATTGCCAGTGAACATGGCTCATTGATTTAAAGATTTATTAGATATTGGAATTGCATCAGTAAATCTCCTCCACAAATCTTCACAGATCGGAGTGCTGGTTCCCGTAATTAATTCTCCCAGTTACACGGTTTGGTGCCAGGCTGTGGCTCCCCTGTGAATCTGTGGTGTTTGTGCTGTTCCTCAGACCCACTTTACTGGATTCCTTTTCTCTGCCTCCTTCTAGGCATTTGGCCCCACGGGTGCTTGTTCTGTCTCTGGATTTTTACTGCTTTCTGGGCTATGGCCTGGCTGCTTGTTACACAGATAGGGTTTACCTCTGACCTGGTACCCCTAAGCTTCCTCCAATAAAGACCCAGGGACCTAGCCAGACTAACTCTGACTCCTTGGTAATTAAAACCCTCTGGTAGCTTCAGGAAGTCCTTTGCTCAGAGTACAAAAGTGGTCTTGTGTTGTCATAAACCTTTTTTATTAGCCCCTCTCAGGATAGACACTTGTATTCCAAAATGGCCTCAAACATAGTAAACACTCAAGTATGACCAGGCTGTGGCACCTCATAGCACTTACTCATCATTTATGGGGTGTCTCGAGTGTGCTGAGCCACTTACTGTAAACACAAAGGTCAGGGAGATATGGCCTGGAGGCTCCTGGAAGACACATCTGGAGAGATGTTTTGTATTCTAAGTGATGATGTTAGTGGGAGAAAGGCTCCCTGGTGGGATGTTCCAGAAGGTTGAGATGGGCAGGTGGGGGTATAGGATGAGGTGGGTGTCAGGTAAGAAGGATTTCCTGAATTTTTTGATGCTTGAAATGAGAGCAGGTTAAATCCACTGTTACTTGGCAAAACCAAGGTCCAGTTGTCATAATTAATAAAAGAAGAGGCTACTGTCATTTTCCTAGTGAGTCCCCTCCCAGCCGACTTGAGTTGGGTGGTCTGGTTGATTGAATCTGCTAGCAGGCCTGGATAGTCTGAGTCCTTCATGTAGAGAGTCAGAGCTTTCTCAGCACTGAATAAAAAATGAACGAGAAGGTCTCACCTATAGTACACAGTCCAGAGTGGGCTTGGTCCACAAGCCCAGCTTCCAGGTAACACTAACAGTGCTACCCTGACCCGTTTCGCTTCAGAAACCCTGTCCTCTCCTGCAGGGCGCCTCCCTCCTATTAGTCCAGCCATGCTCAGCCTTCAGGTGTGGTCTGGTCTGAGGGAGCCAGGGCACTTTCCTTCTATGAATGCGCCTGCCTATCCCACTGCTTGGTGTGCTTGGCAGCAGCACCCACTGTTGACTCATATTAGCTCTCTGTTGACTAAATCCCTGGCATGGCTCTTGCTCGGGGCCCCTCCGCTCAGCCTCGACTCTGTTGTCTGCGTGAGTGCGTGTGATCTTTCAGCAGCCCCGTGTGCAAAGCTGCTGGGACCAGTGGCTTGCCAGTTAGCACTCCCGCCATGCCTTGCAGGGGAAGGCTGGTTGGCCAGCGTAGCATTTGGCACAGTTGCTCTCACTGTATCTGGAACTTGGCATCGACTCACTAGGGTACTGTGCAAACTCGGAGAATTTCAGTGTTACTTTATAGCCAGACTGCCACCCTGGTCCACTTGGGCTCTTGAGCGTTGGCTTCCCTGTTTTTTTAAAATGGTGAGATGAAATGATTAAAAACAAACTAGAATGTTTCAGTAAACAGCAAGGCATTGGAGGATTGCTTAGAAAGTCATAATTTTATAAGTGTCTCGTCCTTTTCTATGGAATGTGGAGAAATTTAAAAATATTGTATGTGGACTTTAGAAAAACAAAAGTAGACCGTACCAGGCAGGCTTCCTGTTGATTGACTCTTGCTCAGTGGAGTTGGAAGCTGGATGCCGTATGAGAAATGCTTTTTAAAAAGGCTTCACTTTAGAAGGGAAAAGAAGCCTCCTCACAGGCTCTTAGGACTGGTAGAACATCCGTGGTATAGCATGAAGATCATATGCCTTATTTAGGAGTTGAAAAAGCACACCCCCATCCAATGTGTATATGGGTGACTGAGGCCAGGGGTCATAAAGTGACTTCCCTTTGGTCACTCCCTGGAGGGCCGGAATGGGCTGCTACAGGAAGGCATACAGCAGGCTAGGTTGGTTGTAGGATGCTGCCATAAGTTCTTGTTCTTGTTCTGTCTCTGTCTCTGTCTCTGTCTCTCTCTCTGTCTCTCTCTCTTTCTCTCTCTCTCTCTCTGTCTGTCTCTCTCAGAAAGGGTGTGTGTGTATGGGATAGTTGTTTCTGACAGTGTGAAGCGAAGCAGGTTCTTTCATTCAGTGTATAATTTTTTTTCTTTTTTTAACTTAAGATGGTTTCACTGTGTTGCCCAGTTTACAACTCCCAGCGATCCACCTGTTTCAGCCTTCTCTGGTGCTGGGACTGCAGGCATGTCTTAAATGTTTTCAATTTATCTGAGGAAGGGGTATGTGTGTGTGTGTGTGTGTGTGTGTGTGTGTGTCTGTTAGTGTTATTTTCCTCCTGAATATTTGAGGGTTATTGGGGCTGGAGAGGCTTCGGCAATTAAGAACACTGGCTGTTCTTCCAGAGGACGCAAGTTCAATTCCCAGAATCTGCTTGGCAGCTCACAACTGTCTGTAACTGTGGTTCCAGAGGATCCGTAGCACTTGCCGGGCACACAGTCGCTGCACACACACGCGTGGCGAACACCTATACACAGAAAGTAATACAGTTAAAAATTTAAAAAAATCTACAGAGTTCAGGGTTCAGTATTTCAGGGAACCAAGTTCCTGGCTGTTTACAGTCCTGCACCGAAGATGATGCTGGTCACTTTTGTCCCTTCACATTCTCTAATACACTCTGTCTCTGGAGAGAGCAAGAGGCAACTGCATTAAACCCAGGATGGGTGTGCCTGTGAGCTCATGCTTGTATGTGGTGGCCTTGGAGCAGTATTTGACATGGGTATTGGCCCATGTTTCAGAGAGTTTGTTTTTGCTATAGTGGAGTGGACACTGGGCTGGAGGAGGGATTTGATGCCAGCTATGCCGTGGCAGTACTCCAGGTGAAGGATGAGGAGGGCATCCCTGGGAGAAGGGGCAGAGGGCCCTGGGGAAGTTCATAGATGGAATCAGGTGACCATGTGGGGAAAGGACAAGGTGCCAGTGTGGAGCATGCGTGGGCGATAGGCGTCCCCCACCCTCCACTGTGGGAAGAGTGAGGGAGCAAAAAGGAAACCTCCAAGATCTGGCTGCTTCAGCTGCCTTGCCTGGTCCAGGTCTTTTCATGTAAGTAGATATTGGTGAAGGACAGCCCTGCAGCACTTGCCCCACCCCTCGCCAGACCTATAGTGGGACTCTTGGTGTCTGTCCCCATGAGTCATGAGATTGTATTGTTTCTGTAAAGTGTGCCTTTATTATAAGCTGAGCTGCGTGAGTGGTAGGCATCCTTCCCTGGTAGGATGTGGCAGAGACTGCCTGAAGCTGGTACCACACTAGTCAGTGTGAGAAAGGGAAGGGTGTGGTTGGTGAGTGGGGGTTCCCCTGGCCAGGACCAGTAACATGACCCTCTAGAGGTACAAGCTCTGAGCAAACATTAACTTGCTAAGTATTTCCCATGGGCATAATCTCATTGAATCCTGTCCCTGGTTTTGAAATAGCAGAAGGCCATGGGGGTGAGCTTTTCCCTTACCTTCTTATGTGAGAACGTAGTGGTAACCACAGAGATCCTCTTCCTCCTCCCCCAGTATGTGTCCTTCCTTCCAGTATGGACCTCCTGGGCTGGCTCACTGCAGACATCTTCAGCTACTCTGCTCTACCCAGAGAAAAACCCTCTTCAAAGGGGTCTGCAGTGTCTGTCTATTGCACATCCCCCCCACCCCACCTTACCCCAGCTTGTTACTACCCGGGTCACCTGCTGAGTCATCGATGTGCTTTCTCAGTTCGGTGTGTAGGTCCCATCTCAGAGCTAGAAAGTATGGAGAGGCCAGAGATGTTAAAACAGCTTTTCGGATTTCGTGAGAGGGTGAAACCTCCGGTGACATAGTACTGTGTCTCCATCTGTACTTTTAATTTTTGTGTTCATATGGAAATGTGTATTTTGGGTGATGAATTGGAGAGGCCCTGTTGATCCTGACCTTAGAGTGAAGCCATGGGCCTCCACTTGTCACACTCTAGGAATGTAGCACAGTGTGTTTGGTCCTCTGAGATCCCTGCTTGGGTGAGAAGCAAGCTTAGAGTCCTCCCCCCCACCCCCCAACTCTTCCTCCTGTTTGTTGGCAGATTCTCTTGAGTTCCTTGCATCAGGGAACGTCAGTTGGAACAGGGTGGTGGTTGGTTTTAAGTGTCAAGTTGACACAGTGTAGAACAACCTGGGACCTGCTCTGGTGTGGGATTGTCTGGATCAGATTGACTGTGGGGGCGGGATCGTCTAGGTTATGTTAATTGATATAGGAAGAGTAGCCTCAATGTGGACAGCACCATATTCACTTGAGTTCCCGTCCTGAATTGTGTAAGCAGAGAAGTCAGCTTGAGTAGTAGGTGTGCACAGATTCATTCTCTCTGCTGACTGTGGGTGGGACTAGTTGCTTCTAGTTCCTATAACTCGGAATTGAGAATTAAAATAAACCCTTTCTCTCCTAAGCTGTTTTTTGTTTCTTAACCAGCCAGCTAAGCCTCTAGCTCTCTCCTGTAAAACTCAAAGATAACAACAGTTACCCTTTGTGAGTCTTCCCAGGACCCCTTAGTACAGATGCAGGCAACAGAAATGAACCTAGGAAAGGAAAGAAGTTGCAGTCCTTAAAGCTTGTAAAAGCCTTCAGCCAGTGCTGGTCTGTTGGATGTGGGCTGGAGCCTTGCCTGTGCCCTCTCCACTCCAGTGTCGCTAATCTTGTATCTGCAGCCTCTGGGGTTTCTCTCCAGCTAACTGTATCATCTCACCTGGTCATGTGGTCTATTTACAAAAATTGTTTTTCAGCCGGGCGGTGTGGCAAACCGCTCACACCTTTAATCCCAGCATCCCAGCACTTGGGAGACGGGTGGATTTGTGAGTTCGAGGCCAGCCTGGTCTACAGAGTAGTTCCAGGACAGCCAGGGCTACACGGAGAAACCCTGTCTTGGAAAACAAAAAACAAAAAACAAAAAATTGTTTTTCAAAGTATTTTTGCTTGTGCAAGGCAAATTTTCTGTAGCTAACAAGGCCTATGGAAGCTCTTCCAGTGTGTTGATGGTGGCAGGTGTTTGTGTGTGTGTGTATGTGTATTTGTGTGTGTCTTTCTTGAGATCATAGTCAGTGGAAGACATGTAACCAGTACAAGGGAGGAGCCGCTGAACTGTGCAGTAGAGTTGGAAAAGCTTTGATGCCCCTAGTGGCTGGGGCTGTCCCAAAGGATACATAGTAGCACAGCTGTTGTGTTTTGCTAGAAGGTATCTGGGCAGCAGGTGCAAAGGCATAGAGGATAGGAGCAGAGAGGAGGGAGCCCACTTACCCTTGGACTCCTTGGGGGCAGATATGGAGGGTTGTAAACTCTGACTGTGTGCCTCCTGAGGGACCTTTGAAGTGCATGAGATCCTGGGTCTGCGCTCAGGAATTCTATGAAGCTCACAAAGACTGTTTTCTCCAGTTTTATAGGAGAGTCAGTCTTAGGAGAGTTAGGAAACTTGCCTGAAGCCACACAGCTAGCAAGATCCAGCTTCAGTCTGAGAATGGTCTGGTAGCTCACCTGGGCATGGGATGGGTGATTGGCTCTGTGCCTGTCCCAGGGATTCACAGGTGCATGGGGACCCCAGAGTCTTAGGAAGATTTCTGCCTTTGAAGGCCATTTGGGACTTCGGAGCCCGAGGACACATCTTTGGTAGACTGAGTGCAGTTTGTTTGTTTCTTTTTCTTTTTGTTGGTTTTAGTTTTTGGTTTGTTATTTGTTTTTCAAGACAGGGTTTCTCTATGTAGTCCTGGCTGTCCTGGAGTTCTCTCTGTAGGATAGGCTGGCCTCCAACTCACAGAGATCCACCTGTCTCTGCCTCTTCCCAGGACCCCTTAGCACACATGCAGGCAACAGAAATGAACCTAGGAAAGGAAAGAAGTTTTACAGTCCTTAAAGCTTGTAAAAGCCTTCAGGCAGCACTGGTCTGTTGGATGTGGCCTGGAGCCTTGCCTGTGCCCCCTCCATTCCAGTGTTGTTAATCTTGTATCTGCAGCCTCTGTGGTTTCTCTCCAGCTAACTGTATCATCTGGAGTTAAAGGCACGCAACACAACCAGCCAGTTCTTCTGACTTGAATGCCAGTCTTCAACACCTAGATCAAAAGTAGTCTTCATAAAGAAGTGTCTACTGAACAACATTAAAACTACCATCAAGAAAACCGATTTTCATCTCCCCAGCCTGCTGCATAGCAACTGTTGAGGCGCTGTTTTAGTCTTTGTATAAGCATGGCAGGCTTTGTTTTGATTTGTTTTGTAACCTGGGAGTTGAACCCACAGCCCTATACCTGGCTAGGCAAGTATTCTCTATTGTTGGGCCTGTTCTTTTCTTAGCAAAATATTTCCCAACTGTACTGGCTTCCTGAGCTTCTCACCCTCTGCTTTCTGCTTCTGGCTGACTTAAATCTGCCCTGCCTCTCTCTCTGTGTGTGGCAAGTGAGTAATACCTGCCGCAGTCTTCTCTGTCTCTGGGGGTTGGAGGTTGCTACACAGAGCATCTGCTCTGGTGCCTGTTAGCACCTTGCCTCCCAGGCTCGCAGAATTTGTGTCATTTCTTTAATGGCCTTGCCTGGCAAGGTATTACCTTCTCCTTCCAGGGGGTTTCCAAAGAGCAGATGGCCACAGGCCACGTGCCTGGTAAATGTGGTCCATCCGGATTCAGTCTGGGTTTCTGGACTCCCTTTTTCCATTGCTTCCTCCAGCTCAGGTGCATAAGGAGCCCTCCCCTCCTGTTTCATCTTGTGTTCCTGGAAGCTCCCAGGGAGAACCATGAAGTCCCCTGGCCAGAGCTTTACCACACTGTCTCTCTGTCTCTGGAGTTTGGGTTCTGAGAAGTTTTTGCTGGCTCTTTCCCCTAGTCCTACCTAGTTAGTGTACACAGCTTTTTCTTCTTATAGTTAAGAACTGGAAGACTCCTCAGGGTTCTGTCCTAACATGGTACCACTCAGTGATTGGTTGCCACAGAAAGCTGGGCTGAGTATACACCCACAAGTGCTACAGAGGAGACATCCCTGAGCTTTGTGATGCTCTTCCAGACCCTCATCTGAGTGTTGTCATGACTTTAGCTTTTGAGTGGCCTGATAATGCCAATTCACTGCCTGTTTCCTTGTTCAGCTGCACCTACTCTAAAGTAGAGCTTTTCAAAACTTACAAGGTAATACTGAGCCTACTATTGTAACAATTTGAAGTGTATAGTTATTATACCATCCACCTCTAGAACTTTTTTCTCTTCTTAAATGGAAACTCCAGCCCCATTTGAACACTAACTCTTCATCTCTCCTACCACACAGTACCCCCCCACCCAAGCCGAGATCCTTTACCATCCTCCCTGGGAGTTCCCAGGGACACTCAGTGTAACAGGAGGGTTGCTTGTACACCTGAGCTGGAGGAAGCAGTGGAAAAGGGGTCTAGGAAACCCAGATTGGGTCCAGATGGATCACACTTACCAGCATCCTTGTTGGGATGCTTGAAAACAACTTTGCGTAGTATTAAAAGGGTCAGTTTACCCTTCCTCTCTTCCAGGTACACAATCCCAGCTCCTGGTGCCCACCATCCTAATTATTGTCCCTTTGAAGCTGACTGCTCTCATCTCGTTAATATTCCTACAGCATTTGCCCTTTGGTGTAAAGCTTGTGCCATTGAGCAGTGACCCTCTCAGTTGTGGGCCCCACACTGCATATCCAAGTCTGAGAACTTTATAGATTTTGGACTGCATTACCTCAGACCTCCCCATCCAACAGTGCTGCTCCCATTGGAGCTGTGGATGCCTTCAGCCCCCCTCCTCTTTTGTTTGTTTGTTTTGTTGGTTGGTTGGTTGGTTTTTCGAGACAGGGTTTCTCTGTGTAGCCTTGGCTGTCCTGGAACTCACTCTGTAGACCAGGCTGGCCTCAAACTCAGAAATCCGCCTGCCTCTGCCTCCCAAATGCTGGGATCAAAGACGTGCGCCACCACCGCCCGGATCTTGTTTTTATTTTAATTAATTGATTAGTTAATTAATAAGTGTGTGTTTGGGGATGAGGGTCTGTGCACATGCTATGGTGCATGTTTGGTGGGTAGAAGATGACTTGTAGGACTGGGTGCTTGCTTTCTACCATGTCGGACTGGGGGCTCAAACTCAGACCCTCAGGCTTCGCAGCAGGCCCTTACCTGCTGTGCTCTTACCTCTTGGTTGACGGAACTGTGATGTCTCCCTTGGAACTTGCTCTGTGCTCAGTATCTTCTAACCCTGCCTTAGTCTGGCAGTGGTGGTAGGAGTTAGGGAGCCAGTTTTCTTTCTCCCATTACATTTTTTTGTCAGAGTTGCCCAGTCCAGAGTATTAAAAAGTGAAATATAATTACAAAAGAATTTCTTGTTGAGACAGGGTCTCACTCTAGCTCAGGTTGACCTAGTGCTCACTCTGTAGCCCTTGCTGGTCTCAACTCACATCGAACCTCCTATCCTCGGCCTCTGCAGTGCTAGATGTGGGTCACCATGCCTGGTCTGATGTTCTAGAACGGGAAGAATTTAAACCAGAACAATGCAGTGAGGATCCTTGTACCTTAACCACCCAGCACAAGCACAGACCAATCCCCAGTGCATGGCGCTGAAATTCGTTGTGGGGTACATTCCTGCTCTCCTTCCTGAGGCTTGCCTTAATCCCCTCTTTCTGTCTAAGGACTTTGCCTAAGCAGTACATGGTTAGTTTCTTGTGCTGTGAGCTGAGGTTGCTTTTCTGTTAGCCTTGTGTGTGAGAGACCCATCCATGATGATGAGGTACCGGGTGGCTAACTGCTCTACAGTTACTCTGTTGCATAACTATAGTGGATCAGTTTAGCCTTTGGAGACATTTGGGATGCTTTCAGTTTAGAGCTATTTGGAAAAACAAAACAAAATAAAAACCAAACCACTTTGTCAAACCTTCTTGACTTGGTCCCCAGGTTGGCATTGTGCAAGTGTCTCTTCCAGGATGCATAACTATGGGGGTAGGCTGGACCTCTTAATGTTATGCCAAGTTGTTTCTCAACATCTCAGGAGCATGTAAAGACATCAGTAATCCCTTCTGCTCTGGTGTCAGGCATTCTGCAGCTTTTGTTTGTTTGTTTGTTTGTTTGTTTGTTTTATATCTGCAGTCTAGTGGGAGTGACAACAATGCTTGTAGTCTTCCTTTTTTGGGGGCTGGGGATTGAACCAGATCCTCATGAATGCTGGGCAGGGCTCCTGCTCCTGAGCCAGTACCCTCACCTCCCACCTTCACTTTTCCCCCAGCTAATGGTAGGATTAAATGTTAATCACCCGGATCTCCTTCTGGACCACTCAGCCTTAGCCCTGTTGCCTGCCTTTGCTACCACTGTGCTTTCCCATTGTGCTGGACTCTTTCACCCTCACTCCTACTCCTGAGCAAGCTTGTCTTAGTCCCTCCCTCAGAGAATACAGTCAGCAGGCTTCCTTGGCAGCCTCTGCTCACTGAAGAGGAGTTGTCGGTGTTTGACTCTGCTGTCAACAGCATGAGCTGCATTAGCAGCTGCTGGGGGCTTTGGGTGAGCAGTAAGTGGTGAGACAGAATCCTGGCTTCACCCTGCCCACGTCTGTGCTGGTGTGTGCATGTGTGTGCGAACGCTCGTGCATGTGTGTATTTGTACAGGTACACGTGTGTGGGTGTATGTGTACATGAGTGGATCTGCATGTGGAAGCCAGAGGACAATTTAGAGTGCTGTTCCTCAGGTGCCACCCGCCATTTTTGTTGTTTTGTTTTTTTTAATATTCCTCCCCCGCCCCCGTGTGTATGTGTGTGTGTATGTGTGTGTGTGTGTGTGTGTGTGTGTGTGTGAGAGTCATATGTATGAATGCATGTGACACAGTGAGTATGTGGAGGGCAGAGAACAACTTTGTGGATTTTGCTCTGCCTTTCTACCTTTGGATGGCTTCTGGGTCTCTAGCTTTATTTTATTTTATTTTATTATTTTATTTTATCTTATTTTATTTAGACAGAGTCTCTTATTGGCTTGGATTCTGTTAATCTGGCTGGTGAGGGAGCCCTAAGGATCTACCTGTTTGCTTTTCAGCATCAGGCTATTACAGGCGTGTGCCACCATGGTTTACGTGGGTTTGGAAATTGAGTTTAGGTCCCCATGCTTTTAAAGTAAGTGTCTTACCGACTGGGCTGTCACCCCAGAACTCTATAATGGACTCTTAAGTGTGGATCTCGAGGATTTGGTATTGATGCAGGCACTCTGTGACTCCTTTCTACCGGCAGCTCTGGCCTTCCCCAGTGACTCTAAAATAAATTTCAGATACGCTGTTTCAAACATGTACTTCATTAGGTATCTCTGAAAGAAATGCTACACTTTAAAAAGTATACACAAGTCTTTGAAAACATCTCAATATAATGTAACAGTTGCTTTTAGGTATCATGTGTTTAGCTAATGTCAAGACTTTCCTCATTTTTTTTTGGCAGGGTCCAGTTGTGCTTTGTTGATAGTCTCCATGAAGCAGTTGGCTAGCTCTCTCTCTTCTTTCATATTTCATCCATTACCATGTATTTGTTGCAGGAGCTGAGACATCTGTCCTGTATATATTCCTAGTTTTCTGGATTTTGCTACATTTGGTCACCCTGGCAACTGGTTGCCTTTGAGGCCCCTGAATTGGGATGTGTACATCACTGGGATCGGCTTCTGATGCTCGGAGAGTGTGGATGGAGATACATAACTACACCTGATATAGATACTCAGTGGGAAGGCCTAACATGTAGGACCTGGAAGAAAACTCCTGGATGAGTAGAAAGTACCAGAGAGACTTTGCACTCTGAGGGCAAGCAGGGGATCAGCTTTCAAGGTGGCTGGAACAGCATATGCAAAGGCACTGGGGCTTGAAACAGCGTGTTCAAGGTTCCTGCTCCTGGCTCTGTGCCTGCCAGCAAGCCTAACCCTTTCCCACTGATCTTGCCTCTCTGAAGAGGTTCAGATTTCTCTCTGTGGATGGAAGGAAGGGACTCTTTCTTTTTTTTCTGTGTGCTTTCGGTTGCCTCACCGGCTCCTTGATAGACACTTTTTCATCCTGATCTCTCCTGTCTGGGTACCCTTTACCCTTACAGGGAGCCCTCTGCAAGTCCTTTCTATCTCTCCTTGCTGGGTATGACAGCGTGTTTCAGGGAACACAGAGCCAGAGAACACTCCGGACAGAATGAAGCCATCTAACTCTGAGTTGGTTGCAATGACTGAGTGTTAGGCTTGCCTGAAAAACGCTCACTGCTCTCTCCAGCGCACAATGAGAATATAAACAGGTAGGCTTTGGGCAGGCAGCTCTCTCAGATTTTCTTGGTGACACTCACTCATGTAGTCGCCATACTCTCCATGAGGCTCCACTCTCTGCCCCTTCTAAAGCAGGCAGGGGCTTCTAAAGCTGCCGTGGTGGGGTTCTCTGGCCTGTGATAGGGACACGGGCGTCCTCCAGGCACCTGATATTTGGTAAAGGCCTAGGTGGGTTAGTTATTAACCTGCCATGCACTCTCAGCTGCCCATCCCTGGCTTTCATCTGCCGCAAGCCTTTTATTGCTCCTATGGGCTGGAGCTTGAGACCAAGGCTCAAGCAGCCCGCTCTGTATCTGTTAGTCAGCGCCAGTACGCTTTGATGACAGTGAGGATGGCTGGTCAGAGTTCAGGGAGGGGCCCAGGCTGGCTTGGAACTGGGATCCAGGTCAGGCATCTTAGCTGCCAGGGTCTGATCTAGTAGGAGATTTTATGGGATCAGGACTGTCTTAATGGGAACAGGAGGAATCTAAGCTTGGGAACATGTTTTCCAGGATACACTGCTATTCTAGAACTAGGGGTTTGTTGAGCTTGAATCCAGAAAGCCTTAGCACTGTGAGGAAGGGCAAGATCCACTGCCCCCGACCCCAAGTGTAGAGGTACATGCAGGCATGCCTGTCCTGTCATCTGGGTCCTGAGGAGGCCAAGGCAGGAGGATCATTACACAGTGGAGGGCAGCCAAGGTTACATCATGAGACCCTGTCTGTAAAAGCAGTGGCATCTAAAGTAAAATCTATGTAGTCTTGCTGGGCTGTGGTGGCGCACGCCTTTAATCCCAGCTCTGGAAGCAGAGGCAGGTGGATCTTGTGAGTTTGAGGCCAGCCTAGTCTACAGAGTGAGTTCCAGGACAGCCAGAGCTATACAGACAAGCTAAACCTTATCTGGAAAAACAATAACAACAAAAACCCAAACCACCCCCCCCCCCAAAAAAAAAAAAAACATATAGTTTTTTCATTAAAGAGACCATAGTCTTGGGCTGGTGAGATGGCTCAGCAAGGTAAGAATACTGACTGCTCAAGCTAAACCTTATCTTGAAAAACAATAACAACAAAAACTCAAACCAAACCAAAAAAAACCATATAGTTTTTCCATTAAAGAGACCATAGTCTCTGGCTGGTGAGATGGCTCAGCAGGTAAGAACACTGACTGCTCTTCCGAAGGTCCTGAGTTCAAATCCCAGCAACCACATGGTGGCTTACAACCACCGGTAATGAAATCTGACACCTTCTTCTGTTGCATCTGAAGTCAGCTACAGTGTACTTATGTATAATAATAAATAAATCTTTGGGCTGGAGCAAGCAGGGACTGAGTGAGCGGGAGGGAGCAGAGGTCCTAAAAATTCAATTCCCAACAACCACATGAAGGCTCACAACCATCTGTACAGCTGTAGTATACTCACATAAGTAAGTAAGTAAATAAATAAATAAATCTTAAAAAAAAATTATAGTCTCTTCATTAAAGAAAAGTGGAAAGCTTGTGTGTTGTCTTTGTGTGTACGTGTGTTTGTGTGTGAGACAGGTACCCAATGGAGGTCAGAGGACAACCTTTGGTATTTGTCCTTTGCCTTTCACTTTGAGGCAGGATCTCTTTACTGTTTACTGTATGTCCGTCAAGCTAGCTGGCCTGTGAGCTTCCAGGAATTCTCCTGCCTCTGCCTCCCATCACCTTGTAGGAATGTTGAGAATGTTGAGATTGCAGATGTGTGTGCAATTCTGCACCTCGCTTTTTAACGTGCATTCTGAGCATGTGAACTCGGGTCCTCACACTTGCATGGTGAGAAGTTACCCACTAAGCCCTCTCCCTGCCTTGTGTTCTCTTTTAAAAGAAAAAGGATTGTGTGCACTGGAATTACTTTAATGTGCTGTTTTAATTTATTCACTCACAGGGAGTTGAGCCTTTCCTATTCAGGAGTTGCCCAGATGGCTAGAGTATTCCATTTACCAAAGAGACCTGTCCTATTATAGCTATTTCATCTATCAAAAGAAATAAGCCACAGTGCCCCTGGCTTATGTAAGACCCTCTGTGGGGTTGGCAGATGCTCAGAAGCAGAGCCCCACATCCAGGAGCACATGCAGGGCAGGGTACAGGATTGTCCTTGACATGCTTTATATGTTTCCTGCTCCTTCTACAAAGGAGACAGAGTGGCTTGTTTTGATGTCCTAGGTGAACCTGCTACAGGTTTACTACTCTCCCAGACTCCAGGACTCCAACCAAAAGGACACAACTCCGTGGTGCGTATCCCTTCCCTGTTGTCCCAGACTTGAAATGGTCTGGGCTCTTGGATCATCTCTGTGCAGTGTGCCAGCCTTCAGGACATTGTGGCCTCAGTCCTTGGGTTATAATGATGTTTTTAAATTTTTTACTTACTTAGTTTATATGTATGGGTACTTTGCCTTGTATGTATGTCTGTGCGTCATGGGCATGCCTGGTGCCTGTGGAGGTCAGAAGGTGTGGGATCCCGTTACAGACAGTTGTGAGCTCCCATGTGGGTGCTGGGAATTGAATGGCGGTCCTCTGGAAGAGCAACCAATAATGGCCTTAACTACTGAGCTATCTCTCCAGCTCATGGAATAGTGATTTAAAATTTTTTTCATATATCTAGAATCTCCTGGGGAGCTTTTTAAAGTGCATTTTCTGGGACACACCTCAGGTTCTTAGTAACCCCCAGGATTACTGGATAAGGGTGGGGCAGGATGCTATCCTCACAATGTTTCAAGGCTTCTAGGTGATTTCTTGGGCAGGAGGACTTCTGTGAGTTTGGGGCCAGTCTGAGATACACAGTGAACTCCCTGTTTTCTTCCTCCTCTGCCTCCCTCCCTCCCTTCCTTTTTTCCTGAGACAAAGTTTTGCTATGTAGTTTAAGGCTACCCTGGACTTCACTGTGTATCTCAGACTGGCCTCAAACTCACAGAAATTCTCCTGCCTCAGCCTCCTGGGTGCTAGGATTCAGGCATGTATTGGTATTGACCTCTTTCTAGTTAACTCTTACCTCTTCGGGGCCCTGCTATCTCCCCAGGCTCACTCATCTCAGCTGGAGCTTGTCATTTGCCATCCCCTGAGCCTCCTTTTCTTCCTTCCTGGGAACTTATGGGAGGGACACTTTTGCCACAGGCAGGTCTAAGGCTTTTCATGGGATAGCTGTTCTTTATATCGTCATTAGAATAATATATAGCTCTACTAGCCTTTTATTTTTGCAGATGATTTCTCATTGAAATCATTTGCAAAAATAAATACTGGTATGACATGAAGTTTAAGGTGAATGGCACCTGTTATATTCAGTGTTGTGTACCTTGTACCCATTAAGCAGGCACTCCCCACTGCTCCTTTGCTCTAGGCAACCTAATCTTTTGTCTTTGTGGCTTTGCTGTCCCTGGGTGTTTAAGTAGACTCCTACCATGGATGGTAGTTTCTGTCTGCCTGCCTTGACTTAACATAATGTCTTTAAGGTACACTAGACATTTTCCTTGTTCAGTACCACGGTTTTATGGCTTAGCGTAGTCTGTGTCACAGATAGACTGGCACCCTTACTATACAAATGAGGAGATGGGATTACGGAACATTTAAGCCGCTCCTAGAGCACACATACTGAGCATACATAGTATGTAAAGATCCCTGGCTCCCACACTGACCTGCTGTTGTCTCCTCTTAACCTTGACCCTTTGAGCCTGTGCTAGCTTTGGTGCTGTAAGCTCAGCTCAGCCTTTGAAGTTGAAGGGTAAGAATGAAACTTTATGATAGACTCTGAAGCCTATGCATAGCATATAATATGGCTCTGGGAGCAGAAGTTACCTGTGCTGCCTCACACATGGGGAGCTGCTGAGCAGGACTGTTAGTTCAAAGTTCTTGGCTTAATTGGACTGAGTCAATTTTGTGATGTGTCCCCCAAATGTTAAATGTTGAGCCTTGAGCTGTGTGTATGGTGTGATAAGCCCGCTGGTTTTGGAAGAGTACTGTTTGTTGAAAATGATATGAGGGCTCCTGAAGGTAGCAGTTACCCCAAATAAAGGGTATCCCTCAAAAGCTGTGTTTGTGCTATACCAGCAGAGCTTCAAGCTGTATGCAAAGCCACGCTGATGCCACTCCAAAGCCACCCAGTGCTTTACAAGGTTTTGTTTCCCTGTGTTTTTGGTTTTTCAAGACAGGGTATCTCTGTGTAAGAGCCCTGGCTGTCCTGGAACTCACTCTGTAGACCAGGCTGACCTCGAACTCAGAAATACACCTGTCTCTGCCTCCCAAGTGCTGGGATTAAAGGCGTGCACCACCACTGCCTGGCTTGTTTCCCTGTTTTATGGAGGGGCCAACAGAGGTGTCAAACAGTGAAGTCTCATCTGGGATCTTGCCTCTATAATGGGATGGGCCCAGGAAGCCTGCTTCAGCTTTCTGTGTTTCATCTTTCAATATTTTCTTTAAAATTTGGGGTGGGGGGAGTTTGGTAAGGTGGCTCAGTCTGTAAAGAGTTTGCCAAGCAAGCATGAGACCCTGAATTTGGATCCACAATGCTGTGTAAAAAGCTCAGTGTTATGTGCCTGCAATTTCGGGGCTGGGAAGCCAGAGACTGGCAGACTCTGAAGCTCTTCTCTGGCCCAGCTAGGATGATTGGGTGACTGTAGGTTAGTGGGACAGAGTGTCTTAAAACCAAACCAGTCAACAAAGGATGGGGTTGAGAATGTGGGGTATAGGAGAGGCAAGAGGGGACATACGGGAGATGGAAGAGGAGACTAGAGCTATGCTATACAGGGAGATTAGCGACAGCAAGGTGTGTCGGAGAGATGGGGAAAGATGATCTACTAAAAACATTTATTTTAAAAGTATTATAATGATGGTCTGGAGAGATGGCTCAGCAGTTGTTTTTCTAGAGGGCACAGGTCAGGGTCCGATATCAGCTTCTGACCTCAGCTGGTGCCAGGCATGCATATGGTGCGCATACATGCATGCAGGCAAAATGACCATACACATAAAATAAATAATTCTAAAGTATTAAAACAGAAAATGTCACAATGCTGTCTGTTACTTTGTATATTAATTTAAACAATGAAAGCAAGGTTGGAGAAGTAAGTGGGCTGTGATGTCACGCTCCGGCCTCCATACTCCCATGCACCCCAACACACACAGTTCCCATACATCAACACAACCCCCCCTCCCCATTTTGGGCAATAAAATACATTTCTTAGACTATGAGAACAGAGCATCTGGTTGCTTGGATAGAAAAAGGAAGAAAAAAATAGTTTTCTATTAGAAGTGGTATTTACCTGTCATGACAATTCTATGCTTTTAAATTGAAAGGGAGAACATTTTTCCCCAAGACCACAAAAAATGCAACCAGTCGCCTTGTCCATATCTTTAAGAAGGAAACTCACGCAACAACACATGTTGTCAGTCTTCACACTGCACTGCCTCTTCTTATATTTTTGGAATAGTTGAGGGAGTGTGGTCCTTGTCACGGGGAAGGGGGACTCTTAACTTGTCTGTAGTGACACAGGAATCCAAGGTGGCCCTGGTGGAAAAGACACTTACTGGGTGCATATGGCTCCCAATAGGAGCGAGGCTCATTCTGTAAGGTTCTGTGGATCTTCCCGAGTCCTTGCAGCCCTCTCCATGAGAAGCCCACGAGGCACGGTGCAGTTGATGTTATTTGGCTGAGGAGATCACTGTCATGGGATGGGTCAAGCCCCTCCTCTCTCACTTACACGTTGACATCCTAGTCCCTATTACGGGATAAGGCTTTTCAAGAGACCATTCAGGTAAACCGAGGGCGTGGAAACAGTCCTCAGTCCAACACGACTGTTCTCTTTTATATGAACAGGGGATCAGGACACAGACACGCAGGGGCCACTGAATGAACAAGGAAAGAGGCCTCCAGACGAACTAGCCCTGTTTCTACCACGAATAGGGAGGAAATACATTTCTGTTGTTTCAACCCTGAGTCCATGGTATTTTGTTCTGACATCTTGAACAAACTGGTATTGTGGCTGAGACCTACAGAACCCTGCTTGCTCTTTTGACTTTTGAGCTAGCTGCTGGCCATGGCGCCATGCCTTTTCTGATGACCACAGTATGACATGGAATGACAAGCGCTGTCCCAGCTGGACAAATGAAGCTCCATGGAATTCAGTGGGAGGGAAAGAGGCTTTGGTTGGGGATGGGTTTGAGGGGGAGGTGACAGAGTTCATGTAGATGGTCTGGGTAGGAACAGCCTCTCTGAGGAGGGCTTGCAGCAGTGGCTCCTGGGAGACTGAGCCTGAGGAGATGGGCAGGAAAGCTGTGGCCACTGAGTGCTCTAGAGCAGTGGAGGTAGGAGTTGCAGGGTGCTAGACAGCCCGCCTGCAGGCACAGGTGAGCCTAAGTGCAGTTGTCAGTTAGCTTGGTGGTGGGCCTGTGAATTTGGTGGTTGGATTTAATGGTGGGACTTATGGTAAAGAGCAGATGTCTTCCTGTCTGTGTATGGCAAGTTGCTGAGATTGAGAGCTCAGGAGGAGGACATCTTAAAGAAGGGGTCACTGGTTCTTTGCTTTTGTAAAGTTTGGTGTGTGTGTGTGTATTTAAGGTACCACAGCCCCATGGCACCTTTATTCTTTCCTGGTTTACATGAGGCCAGCACAAGAGACCAGTAGGTCAGACGCCTAAGGAGAGATCTAGGAAGATTTGAATGGAAACTGTAGCCAGGAGGTCCAGTGGAGGAAGTGAAGCACAGCCATAATGGACCTTGTGAGATACTCTCCCTGCCAGGCGCCAGCTAGTTGCTTCCTGTGAACTCTGAGCCAGAGTACCTGAGCATGGGTGCAGTGTCACTGTCACCAGCTGGTACAGGTGATGAAAGAGAGGCAATGCCTACTCTCTGCTCTGTGGCCTTACACATGCAAGGTATCAACACTTTCCAAGGAGAGAGAAAAAGCAGGCAGGCATTATTAAGTGGTGCTACGTACAGAATCAAGCCAGGTACCAGAGAGAGTCGAGACTGCCTAAGAAGGGTATCTTTCCCCACGTTACTGGCTAGTTAGTAAGAAATGGGGCCTTCTACAATTGCAGAGAACACTTTGGGTTTTATATAGTTTTACCATGAATTGCTGAGAACACGGGAGGGGACAAAGAGACCATGAAAGTCCACCCTGTTTTTTCTGAGGATGGCAGAAGCCAGTCCACCCTGCTTTTTCTGAGGATGGCAGAAGCCAGCTCTGTCAGAGCACTGGGACAGATGCTATGGACACAGCAGGGACAGAAACTGGAGTCTGTGACATAGACACAGCTTGGCTCTAGCAGTTCATTAAGAACCACACTTCTGAGTCCCAGTGGGGATTATACCTATCTGAAACATGGATTTCAAGGCTTGCTAGGTATTTATAGAGGTAAGTACAGGAGAGGTGACAGAGATGTGCAGATGCTGGCTAGGCTTAAGCTCGATCTTATCTTCTTTTCTTTTTTAAAAAAAAAAAATAGGACATAAATCTCATGGTGTTGCCCAGGCTGGCCTGGAACTCCTGGGCCCAAAGTGGTCATCCTGCCTTAGCCTCCATGCCTGGTGCATACATACCCCTGTACCAAACTCAGAATGAATTGTGAGGATGAATTTTAGTATTCATGCCTGTTATACTGGCTGCAATTAACCTCACTGGAAAGGGGAGCCTGTGCTTCCATTTATATGCGGGTCTGAATGGGCAGAGCTCATCCTTGGAGGAGGCAAATCAGCATAGCTGCTGCCTCTGGTAGATGGAGGAGGGAGAGCCACACAGATGTTTCCATCTGTCATACAGCTCAGATGTGTGCATTTCTATAGAGACACTACTTAGTGCATGCCCCAAAGAATTCTTTTAAATCAGTGAAGAGGGGGGGAAAGATGGCATGGACCGGTGACCATGGCTAAAGCCTAGGGGACAGGTGTTTATATTCCATCAACCTTTTGTCTGACACTGTCCATGATGTATTTTCTTTTAGTGGTGTAAACAGAGGCAGTTGATTAAGAAAGGGAAAGCGCAGCCTCCCTGAGGGTGGCTGTGGGCTAGTGAGCAGGGAAGACAAACACGGAAAAGCGGAAAAGCCAGTGGGGAGCTGTAAAATAAGCAGCCTATCTAGTCCTCTGTTGACTCCGCCTTCCTGGAAACCTGTCTGCCGTACTCAGAGGAGGGCACGGAGGATCGGCCTGTCTTCCTGGCTATCATCTGGGTTTGCTTGTTTTCTGCTTTCCTGGGCACTGAGAACTTTGGCTTCTCCCACTGTCCTCTGGCACTGGCCAGTCCTTTGCCCATCCCTGTTATCAGGAAACAGACCCTCCCTTCCGCTGACTTTGACCGCTGTGCTGTACCACCCATCATCGAGTCTCCTTATCTCCTCCCTGCTCTATGTCCCAGGTCTTTCTCTTCTGTAGGTGAGCACACAAAGGGAGGATTCACTGGATCTCATTTCTCTTCCTTTTACAGTTGTAAAGTGCCACCTGTGCCTTTGTTTGCAGATGAAGGCCGGGCTGGGAATCCAGGGTGCTCTCCCCACACTCTGGTGAAAGATAAACACCCTGTGATTTTCCCTAGGTATGGGCTTCAAAACAGACACAATAAATCTGTGGTGCTGAGGGAAGGGGGGAAGAGATGAAACCTGGAAAGAGGCACGTGGAAGCCTCCAGCAGGCCCAAGTTAAACTGGGGAAGGTTTGGTTCCTGTCCTGGAGGGTGTCTGTCCAGGCTGTCCACACTGGGGAGTGCCTTATTGGACCTGTGCATTTTCTATGTATGTCACACTTCAGTTTTTTTTTTTTTTTAAAGGCAACTAGAGGTCTAAGCAAAGTCTTAAAACAATACTATCCATTTTATATAAAAATTTGTCTTTCTAGATTTTCATCAAACACTGGGAAAATGTGATATGTACTCTGCCTTGCCTCAGAGTGGCAGTTGATTGGGTCTTTGTGGTGATTTCATCCCACCCCTTGTGATCAACTTTTAGTCTCTGCAGCATCCACTATAAGTTGCCCAGAATATTTGGCAACCCTGTTATTGATGTTCCCCCTCCTTTGCATGGTCTAAGTTTCTTAGAAGGCACGGGATTGGGGCTGGTTCAAGTCTGGTCTGGTGCCAGGGCCTTGGGACCCGTGTCATTCCAGGTGTGTTCTGCCCGAACTGGTGGAAGTTGAGGTTAGTTTATGACCAACCTGGGCAGTTACTATATTTGTTCTTAGGTGTTTGGTTCTGTAAATAATTTCCTACATGTGCATTCTATTTTCAGGTAACATTTTACAATAGTCCTGGTTCACGTTCCTGCCCTGCTTGGCATTCCATTGTCCCTTACAAAAATGCATATGTAATTGGGGTGTTTCCACCCCCTACACACACACTTAATAGCTGGGCGAAGCAGACTTTGTATGGTGAACTTGGGCCAAAAAACTTTTTTTTAAGATTTATTATTTCATGTATATGAGTACACATTGTAGCTGTACAGATAGTTGTGAGCCTTCATCTGGTTGTTGGGAATTGACTTTTAGGACCTCTGCTCTCTCTGGTTGGCCCCGCTCGCTCTGGTAGACCTTGCTTGCTCTGGCCCAAAGGTTTATTTATTATTATAAATGAGTACACTGTAGCTGTCTTCAGACACACCAGAAGAGGGCGTCAGATCTCATTACAGGTGGTTGTGAGCCTCCATGTAGTTGCTGGGATTTGAATTCAGGACTTTTGGAAGAGCAGTCGGTGCTCTTACCCATTGAACCATCTTACCAGCTCAAGATTTTTTTTTTTTTTTTTTTTTTGAGACAGGGTTTCTCTGTGTAGCCCTGGCTGTCCTGGAACTCACTCTGTAGACCAGGCTGGCCTTGAATTCAGAAATCCACCTGCCTCTGCCTCCCAAGTGCTGGGATTAAAGGTGTGTGCCACCTCTGTCTGGCTCAAGATTTTTTTTTTTAAAGATTTATTTATTTTATATATGTGAGTACACGGTTGCAGTCCTCAGCCACACCAGCAGAGGACATCAGGCTCTCAACCGCTGAGGCATCTCTCCAGCCCCTATAGCCAAGGTTTTAATCCCAGCAGCTCACACTAATTGCAAACCATATGCCAGGGCAGACATTTTGATGCTTCCCTTGCAGACCCAAACCTAAGGAGAGACTGAGCCGCACACCTCCCTTTTCTCCACGGGAACCTGTGGTTCTCTCCACTGCCCTCTTCTTTCTGCTTGGCCACTGAGCTTCACGCCTAGCCCCTCCCTGCCTCCCGCAGACAGGCAGTGACTTTTACTCTTTTTGTTTTTGTTGTTGGCTGGTTTGTTTGTTTGAAACAAACTGTCCCTCTGTAGCCCTGGCTGACCTGGAACTTGCTTTATACACCAGATAACTCTTGAATTCATAAGAGATCCGCCTGCCTCTGCCTCCTGAGTGCTAGGATTAAAGGTGTGCACCACCACACATGGCTCCTTTAAAAAAAAAAAAAAAGATTTATTTATTCTTATTTTATGCATCTGCATGTAAGTGCACCACATGTGTAGCTGGTGGCTTTGGAAGCCAAAAGAGGGTATAGGATGCTCTACAGCTAGAGTTACAGGTAGCTGTCAGCTGTCGTGTGGGTGCTGGGAACTGAATCTGGGCCCTCTGCAAGAGCAACAAGTGCTCGGAACAGCTGAGCCACCTCTCAGCCCCTGCATTAAAAACAAAAACTAAAACAACCCCCCCCCCCAAAGTAAAATCCAAACAACAAGAACAACAAAACTATGAGTCACCACCTCCGACCCTCCAAAAAGAAAGATCAAAAGTTAAAACCCATCTCTAAAACCGGCTTCATTTTTATGTGCCTGCATCAGATGAATGGATAAAGACGCCGCAGTTACAGTTTTAGGACTGTTGGAAACACAGATGGTGTTAAAGGACGTCTCCCTGGCTTTTCTGTTCATTAATCTTATTGAACCATTTACACACACTCATCGTAATCCTCGAGGCGTGTAACAATTGGTGTTATTCTCTTTTATAGATCGGCAGAGACCTAAGGAGCATTGTGTGTGTGCGTTGTTGTCTGTGGCCAGGAAGCCACCAGGCTTCCTCTTCAGCACCAGTGCCTAAGCGCTGCCATGCAGCCAAGGGCCTTGCTTACCGCGGGGTGGGTGGAGAGGTCCTGGACACATGTTCTCGGGACGTGCTGAGTGTGCTTTCTCATTTTGCCCCCACTCCCCTTGGCTGCACAGGCCCCACTTTACAGATGAAGCAAACCTACAAGGTACAGGGTCTGAGTCTGACCGCACTGGCTGGCTGAGGGCCTTGGGGCCTAGAGTCCAACCTTCCCTACCTGGAAGCCCCAGTCCCTCCCTGTCAGTTGGCTAGAGCTGCCAGAGCAGTGTGCCACCTGCTGGGAACTGTAAACAGGGAAGTCTGCATGCTTCCTTCTGGCCACTGGAGCTGAGACCACAGTGCTGGTGACACTTTTCTTGGATGGGAATGGCTATCCCTGTTGCCCTTTTCTTGTCCTCCGGTGGACTTTCCTCAGGGCATGTTCATCCCTTGTGTCTCTCCTGTGTGTCCTGTCCTGTCCTGTCCTCTACTCTACTCCCTTCTTTTTTTTTTCACTTGTAGTGTGTGTGTGTGTGTGTGTGTGTGTGTGTGTGTGTGTGTGTGTGTGTTTTGTTTGTACCACAGCAAAAAAAAATGTGGTGGTCAGAAGACAACATTGGGGATCAGTTCTCTCCTTCTCCCATGTAGGTTCTGGGACTGAACTCAGCTCACCAGGCTTGACAGTAAGCACCTTTATTTATTGAGCCCTCTTACTCAGAGAGTCTGCTCTCTCTGTAGACACAGGCGGCTTAGGGCTCATCACGATAGCCTTATTCTAACCTGACTCCCTTAAATGCCCTGTTTCCAAGTACTGTGACATTCCGAGGTCAAGGCTTCTATGTAAGAATTTCAAGGGTCAAAGTGCAACGTACAAGTTGGCCTACAACACTGCTCAGCCACATAACCTCAAGAAGTACATCTCCACCCTTTACTGATAGGCATGCTACCTAGAATGAGACTACCGCCACCTCTAGGTGTGTGTTGTGGGTAAACCGGGGCAAGGCCCTGATAAGGTCATCACTAGGCCTCATGTAATTGTGAGAAGTCTTTACTGGTTAAAAAACTCTTAGACATCAGATTCCACATGAGCTGAGCAAGAGTCAGGACTTAAAACCCAAGCCCGTGTCTTCATTGCTCAGTGTTACTAGGTACACAGTCAGATCTGCAGGTCCTGTGAAGGTGAACTGTGAAGTTGAATGTCATTGGAGTCAAGGATGGGTTCCTATAGGACTGGGTTTAGGGAGTACTGGGTATGAGGTGGCATGAATATGCCTCACTGTGTGTGTGTGTGTGTCCAACAGCTTGTGTCTGGTATCTTTTCTATTATACTTGTCTCAACTTTTTTATTAATTTTAACTTTTTTAGACAGGGTCTCTCGCTGAATCTTAAACTGAGCAATTTCATTAGGCTGCCTAATGAGCTTTGGGGATCCACTTGTCTCTGTGATCTACATTCCACACCCCCACCCCACAGCGAAGGTGGTGTGGATGCCTGGTCTCTCTCCTCCCTTCCCCTCCCCTCCTTCTACCCCTCTCTTTTTCTTTTTAACATGGGTTCTAGCAATCCAAACTCGTGCTTTCAGGGTGGGCGTTTTCCTGGCTAAGTCATCTCTGTAGC
>JADRCD010187760.1:0-10055 GCA_019843815.1 Montemys delectorum
GTGAGAGAGGCCCTTTCCTGTTGGTTCTGGATCCCCGTTTTCTCTGCAATTCCTTATTTCCTTGCCTTCATCCACACCTTATGGAGTCTGTATTATGCCAGGCTTGATTTAAAAATGGTGCTGTAGTCAGGTCTATAAAGTCCTTTACCGAGTCTCACCTCTGCTAGGATGCCATCAGTGCCCAGGCAATCCCTGGTGCTGAGGGCCAGTCCAGCAGCGCCTGCTGCCCCCCATGGGGGTTACACCCAGTGAAAACTCAAGTTCACTGACTTTTGTATTAATAACTAGAGAATTGGTAAGAAAAAGTGTGTATTATAGACTTGAATATCTACATAAATATTTCCCCTAAAGCTTTATTTTCTTGGGTCAGAGGTCAAAATTTATGAAAATAACATGTTGTATAAATAAATGGATTACATGAAATATTATAATTCACAAGATGGCAAATTTTAACCAAATTGACAATTTGTTCATAATTAACTGTGAATTTGCTCATACTTAATAAATATTTATCTTTTCATTGGGTATCTTTTTGAGTAAAAACAATAAACAGTGTCTGTGTTCAAGTGGAGAATGCTCTTCATTGTGTAATCAAGCCTTGAGCATGCTTGGTGTCAGCCAGAGCCGCTTGCTCACTGAGGTCCCTGAAGGTCCCATGCTAGGTCCACATCACCACACTCACAATGTTTGCTATGTAAGCTTGTCTCTGTTCCCACTCTGGAGGACAGGCATCTGCCACTGTGTTTAGTCCCCATTTTAGCCCTGAGAATTTACTGAGCCCTGCATGTTTATACATGTAAATATATGGATAATGCTATTCATCTATGCCAATGTAGCAAAATTATCAAAATTATTCCTGAAGCTTCTATAGGATAAGCTTGTGTTTTACAAACTCTGAGTTACTTAGAGCAAGGTCAAGACATCAGAATGTGGAGCCTGATCCCAGCCAGCAAGCCCTTAAGTCTCACGCCGGCCCAGTTGTACCTTTCCTCTCATGCCAACACCAAGGGCCACGTAGCCCAGGATTTACAGTTCCTGCCTCCAGCCAGACTGGTATGAATTCTCTATAGAAACTGTCTCTGCCCAGCCTCACATCAGCCACGGAGGTCCTTCTCACCTTACAGGGGGCTGCTGAGTTTGCAGAGGACTCAGCTCCTGTAACTGAGCTTAGCAGTCTGTCATCATCGCCCTGGATCACTACACCTACTGGCGGTTTTTTAGATTATGCTAGTACACTAAAAACTCATTTAGGCTTCTTGGGATTGTCAAAGGAGCGAGAGCTAGCGTAATTCTGACACTTAAGGAGCCATGAGTCTCATAGGCAGACTTGATGGCTGAACGCTTGAATCTGCACACTTGCTTTTCCTACTGAGCTGTTGCTGTTGCATCTAAGTTAGGAAAGCTTTGTCACATGTACTTGAAGACACTTGTGATGTTTGGTGGCAAGGCTGAGTGAGGTTTACACAGTGCCTTGTGGTTGGAGCAAGTGAAGCTCTGTGTTCCAGCCTCAGCACCGGATATGGTGGCATCCACTGGCACGCCTAGCACTCAGAAGTAGGAGGCAGGAGAATCAGGAGTTCAAGGCTGGTGCTGGATACATGAGACCCTGCCTTCCCAAGCCCACCCCAAAGCAACAAATATATTCATTTTTAAAGGCTTGAGAAGATGTCAAAAAAAAGTAATTTATTTTTAAATCATTTTTTTACTTCTGAGACTCTTGACTAAATCTTTTTTCTTTATGCCTTTTCTCCCTCCTCTGTGCTGCGTGCTCACTTGCTCCCTTTGCTTAAATGGTTTTCTCCCCCTTTCTGCAGAGCCCAGGGTGGAACAGGGTTCACATAGCTCGGCAGGCTCTCTACCGCTGAGCCACACCTCCAGCCCAGCTCATACACTTCTAAGATGAATGGAGGCAAAGGCAGGCTACCAATTTTTTTCAGGATGTATACACAAGTAAACTAAACTGTGTGTGATACTTGAGAAACATAGAGGTTTTATTTCTCATAATGAAGAAAAAGGCGTTGTTAGCATGATTTTAGTTTCCTGAACTAGTGGTCCTGAGGAGACCAACGGATGCTTGTCTCTCCTCAAATGCAGTATTTCCAGAAGCATTCTGGAGCAGCCACGTGTTGCTTATGCTGTTTCCTGGTTCTTGCCAAAAGACGACTCAGTAGAGTGTTAGCATCTTGCCCAGCGAAAGCCTGAAACCACAAGACCAGAGCAATAGATAAGTAGCCCTGAGTGAGAGTCCTCACTTGGGCGCCTCAGGCTGGGTCTCTGGAGCTGTTGTCCAGCCGGCCTAACTCTATGGTCGCCTTGAGCTCCCTAACTTCTCAATGACACTCTCTGTGGAGGGCTTCTTTCTGGATTCTAGACACTTGCCTTCTGTATAACATAGATCATGGCTGTTAAAATTGGCGTGTTTTAAAGGTTGAGCCATAGTTTTCTTTTGATTCTAGAATACAGTAGGCATGTCCTCCATTTACAATTGTAGGCCTTAGGGATAACCCTTGTACTAGATAGTTTGGTTTTTTGGTTTTTTTGTTTTTTTTTCTTTTTTGGTTTTTCGAGACAGGGTTTCTCTGTGTAGCCCTGGCTGTCCTGGAACTCACTCTGTAGACCAGGCTGGCCTAGAACTCAGAAATCCGCCTGCCTCTGCCTCCCAAGTGCTGGGATTAAAGGCATGTGCCACCACGCCCGGCTTGTACCAGATAGTTTTATGTCAACTTGACACAAACTAGAGTCACCAGTTAAGAGGGATCCTCAATTGAGAAAATGCTTCCATAAGATCTGTCTACAGTGATTGATGGGGAGGACCCAGGCCATTGTGGGTGGTGCCATCCCTGGTATGGTGGTCCTGGGTTGTATAATAAGGTAGTCTGAACAAGCCAGGAGGAGCAAGCCAGTAAGCAGCATCCATGGCCTCTGCATCAGGTCCTGCCTCCAGGTCCCTGCCCTTTTTGAGTTCTTGCTCTGGCTTCCTCCAGTGATGAACAGCGATGCGGAAGTGTAAGCTGAATAAATCCTTTCCTGCCCAGTTGCTTTGGTCATGGTGTTTTATCACAGCAATGATAACTCCGACTGAGACCATCCTTCTGTTTAGAAGGATGTAAACCTCTGTGTGATGACTTTTCCCCAGCTACACAGAAGCTACACCAGTCCCCTAAGGGCTTCAGGTAGTGTTCTCTGTCTCTAGGATCTCCTATCACAGTGATGGCTACCAGGATGCTGGTGTCGATTACAGCCACAGAGGTGTCTCTGGTCCAGCCTTTGTATCACTTTTCACCCTGGGGAGCAGAGCACAGCACCCTTCGACCCTTCCCATGCTGGCTAATGTGTCACTCCCCTGCAGATCTGTTGAACTGCAGGTTTGACTAGTAGGGCCTGTGGGTGGAGACTGAGCATTTTTCACCAGAGTCCTAGCAATGGCATAGCCGCTGAGGCCACATGGCAGAGCAGTAGACAGCAAGCCTGGCTACAGCCCCACCTTCTGCTCCTTTCTCTTACATCCTACTGCAGTATACCCAGAACAGGTGCTTGTTACATTCTTGTAACAGTTTATCCAAACAGAGCTTCTTGTTACAGTTACAGTTACATATTCTGTGAATTAGTTTAGAAAAATTCTGCTTCAGAAGAACACTGGCCAATTATTTTAAAGTGTGATTCCTTAGAACACTCTTGGGTCATGAGTTATGAGTAGTTTTCTGTTTTTCTCCCTCAAAGACCAGAGCTTCTTACCTTCCTCAAGCTTCCCCTCGGAGTGGGAGTCTCAACACTGGGATCTGGAAGACAGTGTGACATGTTAGATCCACTGCTGCACTTTAATCTCTCTCTTTCACTGATTAAGCAGGGACTCACTATGTAGACCAGGCTAGCCTCACAAAGAGCCATCCACCTGTGGCATTTGCCACCACATCCAGCAGTTAAGCTTATTGCAAAACATTCAGAATCTGAGATTCCAAGGCTGGGAGATGACTCGCAGTGCACAGGCTAAAGGACCGAAGTTCAGATCCTCAGAACCCAGGTAAAAGCTGGGTGGGCGTAGAGGCCACCTTGGCCCCTTAAGCACTCAGAACAGAGAGACAGGATCCCTGGGACAAACTGGCTAGGTAAAACAGCTGGATTAAGGTGTTCCAGACCCCACAGACCCAGCCTCAATAAATAAATTGGAGACAGCTAGAGAAAAACAGCCAGTGTCAACTTTGGGCCTCCCTCAGCCCCACATGGGCCTGCCTCACACATGCACACCACACATGCGAAGAAGAAAAGACAAACGGAACACCCCTAAATCATGTCTCATTTCCAGTCCTTCCCAGACTGAGACAGTGTTTACTTGAGAGCAGGCAGATTCCAAACTGTGGGTGGACTGCCAGCTAGCAATGACGACTGATTCTTCCTCCTCTACCCACATGTTCTGAGCAGCAGAAGAAGAGTCAAAGCTGTGCTCTTTCCTGTCAGTTGTTTGTGTTGCAATAGGGTCTCGGGCTAGCCTCAGACTCATGGTTCACAGGTGTGTGAGTCCCCATATCTGTTGTTCATCATTCTGACCCTGTTTACATTTTACTTCAAAGTCACCCCAAGAAGGAAATGTTCTCATTGCTGCTGCTGTTGTTATTGTTTTTAGTATAGTCTTGTTATGTAGCCCAGGCTAGCCTCAGGTCTACAGAAGGGAAGAAAGAGGTCGGTAGAAGAGTAGGCTAAGAAGGGTTTTATAGTTCAGTGTTTAGAGCTTTTTCTAGTAGGTAGAATAGAGCAAATCCACAATTTGCTAAGAGTGCTTTACCTGCTTCCCCAAGGCTTTCCCCTGCTTCCGTGCCCATGGTCTGGCGCAGTGTCTGCAGGAGGGCCGTCCTCTCCAGCTCCTCCAGAGCCCGAAGAGCATCTTCCTCAAGCACTGTGGGATAGAGACAGACAAGTAGCCTACCCTGGGCTTCCCTGGCTGTTCTGTTCCCTGTCATTAGTGAATACCAGGGACAGGGAGGTGGATCCTGGAACTCCAAATGGGGAACTAGTGACTTGTCACAGTGGCACTTAGCAGATATAAAGTGCTACGCAAGCCATCAGGAGTCCACCGAGGAGCTCGCAGGCCACCCCAGCACCTGCCTTGGGTAGGAGCCACTGCCTGCTCCTCACGTATACCCATTGCCACCTGCTGCCTTTTGCTTTGAGGTTGCCTGTGTTCCCATAGAGAAGTTGATGGTGGCACCTCTATTGCGCCTCACGGTGGACATTCACATGAAGTTCAGACGCTGCATTGTGACTTCTGTGTGAAATGTGATCTGAATCGAAGTGCTGAATTGAAGATCTGAGGGAAGTGTGGTAAATGCATGTAAGGTATCCAAGGTCCATGTATGCAGGTATATGCTACGTGCAAGCTGTGTGCATTGTGTGTTGTGTGAGGTATAAGGGCAGGCAGCAAGTATGGCAAGTGCATGTAAGGAGTGATCTTCATGATAACAGGTGTAAATGTATGGAGCACACAGGGTGTGTGTGACCAGTGGCGGCTGGCAGTGGGACATGTGCTTTGGGCGGATGCCAGCCTGTTGAGATGCTCGGGGAGTCTGGCTAGAAAGCCACATGAGACCCTGGAATGCTGCAGGCTGACAAATACTCATCTGCAACCAGATGGAAGACAATGGAAAGACACTAAAGGCGCCGCCTGCCCGAGCAAGCGTGGCCACGGCAGTCATAGGGGAACAGCCTCCATATTGTGATAATGTGTAAGTGCCTGCGATGAAGGATGTTTGTGGAGAAGCGTAGGGGGAAAAATCGGATAAAAACACTAAGCTTCTGCCTGTTTGGAATTTGAATAAGAGGCTACCCCTTCTCAGCTCTTTCCCTGTAGCTGTTTAAAATACCATCAGGATCTGAACAGTCCTGATCTCTTCAGAGGGAAGAGCAGGCTGCACTGGCTCTTTTCTGTTGGTTCATGCCTGGTCTTGACCATCAGGCTCAGTGCCAGTGTGAACTCAGTGACCCCAGCAGCTGATGGACAGAATGTAGGTGATGCTTTGACAGGACCTGAGTGATGCTCTGAGACGCTCAGGGTGCTGGCGGAGGCTGGACGGTCCAGTGGCAATGGCTGGAAGAGAACGTACTTAGGAAACGGTCTATAAGGACCCAAGGGGCACACCAGTGAACTAGCTTAACAGACAGGCTGCCTGCCACCAAGTCTGCCCACATGCCAAAGAACCAGGGCATCCTCTGACCTCCACATCTGGGCCCTGTTGTGTGTGTGTGCACACAATAAATATAAAGGAAAATTTACTTAAGTATCCAAAACCAAATATTAAACCCAGTTACAGGTTTTTTGTGTTTGTTTGTTTGTTTGTGTTTTGTTTTGTGTGTGTGTGTGTGTGTGTGTGTGTGTGTGTGTGTGTGTACTCTAATACGCAACCTGACACCAGATTAAGAGGCTGCGGTAAAATTTCTAATTTTTTCCCTCTCAGTTGAACTTGAGTACGACATTAAGTCAAAAGGGAAGCAAACATACTTGGATGACTCTGCGGTCCCCAGCTTCAGCCACCACTCTGCTTAATTAAGCCTTCTCATTCCATATAGCACAATCAGAGGCGTGCTTTCAACTCATAGAGCAGAGTGTACCGCTAATCTGTCGCTGAAGAAACTACTCCTGCACTCAGCCAGTTCACTCCGAAAACGAAGGTGATGTTCTAAGTCAGTCCAATTTTTATAAACGAAAGCAACGAGGAAAGTCGGAAGTACATTTGTACCATGAAGTAAGCAATCTGTTTAGAGAAAGCCATGGCCAGTGCTAATCTAAGACCTGCAGTAAGGGTCCCTTAAGCCTCTTCAAGCTCAGCTCCACCTACGGAAGACCCCTTTCGGCCAGCATCTCATTCCGTGGTCTGAGTGGCACCCAAAACTGATAAAAAAGTAAAAATGAGACAAAGAGATCGCCTCACCTGGCAGCTGAGACCTTTCGCCAGTGTCCGTGACGGGAAGGGACAGGAGTGGACTCAGGAGTCCTATGAAGAGCAGGCAACAGAAAGGTGCCCTGTCCATCACGACGGAGGCAAGCTGGGCTGGGCGTCTGCTCCGGAGAACGTCCGACTCTCCTCATTGAGGATTGCCCGTTTTATCTATCATCCTGTGACCTCATCCGTCCCCTCCAAAAAAATAGAATGAATTGATTGGCTAGGGAGGCCGAAAGGCAATCACTTTGCATTGATGTAATTTTTCAAAGTAACAATTCATAGACAATAAATTTACTGGCTTGTTGACTGGCGTTCAGAGTGAGTATTCTATAAAGCACTGTGAAGTTTATAAATCTGGCAAAGTAAGTACCTCAGCAATAAATCACAGGTGAGAGATGGGGACAGACGTGATGTGGCCAAGGCAGAAGGACAAGGATTTATGAATGTCAGCAGAAGCAGTGTGGGGTATGACGTGAAATATCTCGACTTCCTTTTCAAAAAATCCTTCACTGGTAAATAGATGAGTTGTCAGGTTGTATCAAACCAGTTGTTCCAAATAGCAAAGACACAGCAAGCTCAAAGTTCAGGTCCAGCACATGTGCTTGGCTGCGTGTAAGATCACAAGCACTCGGTCCTCAGAGCAAGTTTCCTTAGGCTGGATAGTCCTCCTCAAGGAGGACTGAAGGACATCCCCAGGGTGCCTGGCCAGCCTCCCCAGGCTGCCTCCCCAGCCTCCCCAGCCTCCCCAGGCTGCCTGGCCAACCAGCTTCACTAGACTCAACCCAGCAAAGCGGTGCTGTTAGCAGCCAACTCATCTCAGTTCTTTGCTTAGAACAGTGTGTGTGTGTGTGTGTGTGTGTGTGTGTGTGTGGTGTGTACGTGTGCGCAAGTACAACAAGTGCACATGTGGTACATTTGTATGTGTGCACACACTTGTTTTCAAGAGTGTGTGCATGCAGTGACAACTGTGGTCTAACATGTCCCAGGCAAGAGGATTCTGAATTTAAGGCTAGCCTGGGCTACATCTCTGAATTTCCATTTAACCTACAGGTTCTCAATGTTAAACCTAAGACCCCAACCAAGCCTATAAATTAGTAGATGACAATAACTACAAAGAGTAGCGACAAAAAAAGTCACCCCAAGATGTGTTGTATAGGATTGGTATGGAACATTACATAGCTAGAAGTAGTTGGCTTGGGGTAAAGAGGGTGTTTTCCTAAAATGCTCTGCTATAGGGCTAGGATGCAGCTCAGCTGATGGAGTGTTTCTCTGAAGATCTGGGCTCTGTCTTCAGCACCACATAAACCAGTTATAGCGATATAGGCCAGTAAGCCCAACACTTGGGAGATGGAGGCAGGGGGATCAGAAGTTCAAATTCTGTACATCTCTTTAAAAGTCTATGCTGGGGACAAGCGATGACACACACCTTGAGTCCCAGCACTTGGGAGGAAGACACAGGTAGATCTCCCAGTTCAAGGCCAGCCTGGTCTACAGAGTAAGTTTTAGAACAGCCAAGGCTACAGACAGGAACCTGTCTTAAAAAGTAAAAATAAAAATAAAAAAAACTAGAAATCTGGGATGAGTGTTTGCATGGACACGTTCTGAGCATGTATGTGTGTAAGTCATTTGTGGTCTGCCAACAGGTTTGCTACAGAGCAAGTCAACCAATTGAGGGGTCTTTGGTGACCCCTGAGGACAGTTGTAGCGGGGACAGCAGTGAAGTCACATTTTTCCTTCCCTCAGAGGCTGCTTGCCAAGCTTTGTCATTCCCTGGTGACTCAGGGGTCCTGACAGTTATTAGTGAATGTTTTACTGCATGCCCTAATTAAGTTAGGATGGAAGGCATAGGCCTCAATGAAAATCGGCATCTCTCTTCAGTAGGCTGTCAATAACAATGCCACCTTGTCCCAGAAAGACTCTGAGCCTTCACCCATCCCCCACAGGTGGTGTGTGAGGGTGTATAGAGTGTTAGTGCTTTATCTACTGCCCTCTGAGCACAGCACCCATCCTCCCCAGAGATCTCTGTTCAAGATTAGGCCTCACAGAAGGGGAGAGGGCTGAGAATGGCCATCAGACCTCAGCTGAGATTCCATCCACTCTCTCCTGTCCCCCCACCCCCCTGCCAGCGGGCTGTAACTGTGCACAGCTGTACAGGGTCTCAAAAGGAGGGTGACAGAATGGAGGACTCCATCTATACCAGGGTGATTCTCTCTTCATTGATGCAGCTGTTTTGGGGTGTCCCATGCTCCTGTTTGCCACCCCTCACACGTGCTCCATAAGCCCAGTGAGGAACCTGGTTCCCCATGTTGAACTTGTGTGGAATCACAGATTTTGTCTGTGGTTGGTGGAAACAGATGCTTGTGCGAGTTTGCCCAGGGAGACTTCAAACTACATCACAAGAGTCGTGGCTTCATATCTATGCTGGGACATTTGTGAACTGTGGCCACCTGAAACGCTACTCTTCAGCTAGCTGCAGAGCTCTTTCTCAAAACAGAGGGATCCAGATGGGATGGTGGCACACCTGCGATTCCAACACTTGGGAGATGGTGGCAGGAGAATCTCGAGTTTGGAGCTAGCCTGGACTACAAGACCCTGTCACCAAAAAAAAAAAAAAAAAAAAAAAAAAAAAAAAAAAAAAAAACCCAGGTTAATTGGCACACACACAAAGGGAATTTTAACGTGTAACTAAGTAATAGTCGTTGGAGGATTGTATTTCAGGTAACTGGGTTGCTGGTTGTTCCCTCTACCCAAAATGTTCTCCCCTGATAGCTAACTCATCCCCTACTTTAATGGACCAACCTCATCTAAAACTGCAGCCTGTATTTCCCATCCTCCCTCTCTCCTCTCCTCTCCTTTCCTCTCCTCTTCTCCTCCTCCTCCTCTTTCTTCTCCTCCTCCTCCTTCTCCTTCTCCTCCTCCTCCTCCTCCTCCTCCTTCCTCCTCCTTCCTCCTCCTCCTTCCTCCTCCTCCTCCTTCCTCCTCCTTCTCTTTCATCTTCTTCATCTTCTTCATCTTCTTCCTCCTCTTCCTCTTCCTCTTCCTCTTCTTCTTCTCCTTCTCCTCCTCCTACTCCTACTCCTTCTTCTTCTTCTTCTTCTTCTTCTTCTTCTTCTTCTTCTTCTT
>JADRCD010187763.1:0-23052 GCA_019843815.1 Montemys delectorum
AGCTTTTACTGCTCTGTCTGGCCATTGAGCTACATGAGCATTCCTACTCACACCTAAGATGGATTTCCAGGGCCACAACAATTTCCTCCAAATTTTTGAAAACTTCACAGCAGTTGAAAATCTGTTCTCTGTGTTCTTTCCTAGAAAGTTTAAAAACACTTCTTTATCCCTAGGACGCAAACATTGCATGAGAAGTGTACGTTGTTTTGGACGCACTGAGGTCCCTTTGCTTTAAGGATTCTAGGCATATGGTTTAATACTAAAGCAATCCTTGTTTTCATTTTTTTTCATTTCTGAATGCACTTGCCATCTCTAAGAGCTTACAGAACGGATCTTTATTTCTCTATGTACTCTTTTCTGTGTTTTTCCCATTTGTTATTTTATTTTTTTGTACATTTTATTGGCTTTGTTTTCTAGTCTACTTTAAATCACACATACACACATCATTATCATCATCATCTCTGATTTTTTTTCTGGGAGCTTTGTCTTGGTCTGATCACCCTTTTTCCTTGGAAACGACTTGTGTTAGATGGTGCTTACAGGTGCATAGGGTCCTGGAAGTGCCCGTGGCTTTGTGGCAGGCTGGGAATTATTTCTCTCTCCTCAGGGGTCAGTCTCTGTGCTTGTTTCCATCTTCCTCTACATACTTCTCTGGTTCTTTCCATATGTGCTCATCCATGGTTGAGAGCAGTCTTAATTAGTGGCTAGGGTCCACCTCTGTATCTGTGGAGTCCACACTGCAGATTGGCTATTTGTGCTTAGGCAGGCCTGCAAGTGATAACAGCCTTCACCTACACTAAATGTGCACTAAGTTTTTTTCAAACCATCATTTGCTGAACACCATAGAATAACAATGACTTACACGACATTCACCTCATATTAAGGGTTATAAGTAACTTAGAGACAGTTTGAAGTAGGTAAAAGGATTGTGGGTTGTAAGAAAGTACTGTGCATTTTTATGTGAGACTTGCACACTCATGGATTTGGTGTCCATGAGAGTCCTGCAACCAACCATCAGTATCTACCAAGGATGCCTGACAGCAAGCTCAGAAAGAGCGCATCATTGGCCAGAGTCACAGAGGTAGAAATGGGCATCTGCTGATTGACTTTCCAGTCTCCACTCTGCTTGACTTTCACAGCAGTTGACAGATTTCAAGGGCCATGGCTTTCACCTTTGCTGGCTGTGAAGGCTGATCTTTCTTGGTAATAGGCTTCTGGCAGTGTGGTATTTTTGTCCCCCCTGTCCCAAGTTCTAAGGTGTTCCCAGCCTTCAGGAGCTGGGTGGCCCCATTCTACCATATTAGTTTCTTTGCACTGAGCCAACACCTTCTGCAGAGGCTAGGCCCTCAAGTCCATACCAGATGTTTAACAAGCACCACTGAAAACTCAAACTTTTCCCTTTCAGACAGAAGACACTGCTGTGGGTACCACATAGGGAACCCAGTGTACCTGCTAGCTGCTTTGGGGTAACAGTCACTGAAAAGACCCCTGGGATCCAGGGATCACTTTAGACAGACATCTCTACCACAGTGGGACATATTCAATGAGGGTTCTGGCTCCAGACAGATAGATGTCTTAGTCCTCGTGGGTACCAGGAAGTCTTAGGTCCAGCTTCAGTGTCTGGTGAGGACTCACTTCCCAGTGTGTAGATGATACCTTGGCTACACATGATGTGGGCAGTAAAGGGACTTCCCAAAATACGAGCAATACAGAGAGAGCTTATTGAAATTCACTATGGGATGGTAGGGAACACATGAGTTCCCACCGAAGGGACCACACCCCTGAGAAGTGGACGTCTCCTTACAACAGGACAAATTCCCTGGGCTTATCCCGTGGGTCATTTGTGGGAGTCCATATCTGCATCAGTGAGCAGACATCTTTGCCACCTCGTTAAGTAGTAAATCTTACAGCATAGATTGGTTTTTCTTGAGACTGGCCATTGGAGTTGGGTGTTGTCAAGTGTTGGGCTCCAGATGTCTATGTAAGACCTCGTAAGTCACTGGGTGTCAGACTCCAAGTAGTCAGGGCCAGAGTCCCAGAGGGGGATTTTAATTTAACCTGGTTTTCTTTGTCTTTACTGTGCTCTTGTGGCATGGAAGCAGGAGGGCTCTCTCTGGAGTGCTTTCTGTCAGGGTACTGGCCCCTCCCTGAGAGCCTGGGCTTCCTGACTCCATCACTTCCCTCATAGAACTTTCTTTCTAATACTATCATCTTGGCAGTTAAAATTCCAACACCCAGATTTGGTGAGGACACAGAATCTGGACTACACAGCGCAGAATTAGGAGGATGTTCCATAAACATTAAGCAGACACTTCAACTCCTGTTACCACCCCTGTCTGCTGCCTCCAAGAACCTCATTCTGTAGAATCTTCTGACAGGAAGAGAGGAAACAGTAATTTTTTTAAAGAAGCTCTTCAGAGCCTTCCACCTTGGGCATGTGCCTCAGAAGGAGCCACTTCCTGGGACTTTTTATTTCTTTCTTTGTGTTCCCATGTATTCAGCAGCTATCTGTGGAATCTCTCCATAAGCACAAACCTGCTCTTTCAATACAAGAGGCTTGGTGTCTTCACAGCAGGGCATGCTCCCAGAAGGCAGTGGACTGGCTGAAGAAAGCAGAGCGGCTTCAGGGAGTTGAGGCACAATGGGGAGAGGCCACTGGGGCTGGGCTGGATATGAGGGTCTCTTGGCAGATGAGGACATGGTATCCATCCACCTCAGGCACAGGGGTGTGCCTGAATGTGCTGGTCCTGACAGGTGGTGGCTTCTTGCTGGGGGCAGGCAAGCCATAATCCAGGGCAACTCCTAGCACTGACCACAAGGTAGGTAGCCAGAGAAGGACGCACGTGGAGGGCCACTTATGATGAGTTTTGTGACACTGTCAGCCATAACAAACAGTTCACACCTTCAAACAGGATAAGACCACCCAAGCTGAGCTGTCATCCACTGGTCAGGACAATAGAGTAAGGAGAGTGTGACTAATTGACATAGTAAGTCATGGCTGAGGAAGGTTGCCCCTCCTCCTTCCCTCTCTCCCTCCCTCCCTCTCTCCCTCCATCCATCCCTCCCTCCCTCTTTTCCTCCCTTCCTGCCTTCCTTCCTCCCATATATTAGGAAAGTGTGTTTTCTCTGCTTTTTATTTCCTGTAATTATTTATTGATTCCCTTTTCTTTTCAAACCTCATGCTTGTGATGGGTTAGAAATGATGTAGGACCCAGCCTTGGAGGGGTGGGCTGTAAAGAGACAGAAACAAATATGACTCCCTGTGAGAACTCTGCCCACCAGAGCTGTCAGAAGCAGCGGCTTATATGCTGCTTTGAGAAGTCTCCACTCATGCAGCCACATGCTGTACAATGCTCCAAGAGAGTGCTGGGTGGCCATGGGTGAGATTCTCAGAGAAGAGGGGCAGCTTTGTAGGGATTAGATGACAAGGCTTTAATACCTGTTCTTTTCTGGCTCTGGGGGCCAGGGTCCTCTAACCCCTGTACGCGTGACTTCTACAGGCAGGATTTCCATGAGGTAGCCCGGGTACCAGGCTCCAGACACATGCCAGGTGATAAGGCGCTCAGTCAGTAGATAAAGTGCTTCCCTTGTAAACATAGGGACCTGAAAGTGTCCCCCAGAAGGCGTGTTTAAAATATGTTGAGTGTGGTGGGATGTGCTTGGAGTCCCAGTGCTGGGGAGGTGGAGACAGGCAGATGCTGAGGCAGGTATTATGGCTCACAGGTCAAGTTCAAGGTACAGTCATCATGATGGGGAACTCAAGGTGACAGGGGCTTGAAGCGGCTGGTTACATTGTGTCCATGATCAGGAAGCAGAGAGTCTGTTGCTGCTTAGTTCCCATTCCCCCTTTATATAGCCTGGGATCCCAGCTAGGGAATGGTGCCGCCCACAGTGGGACATGACTTCCTACCTCAGTTCAAATAAGAAAACCCCCAAAGGGATGCTCAGAGTACCTTTTCCCACGTGATTCCCACTCCTGTCAGACAGACCACTAACACTAACCTTTACTCTGATGGGGGGGGGGGGGGGGGGAAAAAGGGGGGGGGGGGGACCTGCGCTGAAGTGATCTCTGTATGTTAGGGTAGAAAACACCAGTTTGATGTCTAAACAAAGTATGCCACTGGAGGAAACAGAGTGCAAGGACCCTGAGATGGTACATTCACAAAAGACCAAGGACACCAGTACCATTGATGTGGGGTTGACTGAGGGAGAGTGTGGGAGGAATTAAGGTGGGTAGCAAGGATGGCATGGTGAACATTTTTTTAGTGATGGGAGCACTTGGGGAAATCCTTTTTCTCCCTATTAGTTTTGGACAAACATTGGATCAGAACTGTCAGCCTGCCTTCTCTCTGCCTGTCCATAGCTCTTTCTTCAGGAAGTTATCATCCCAAAAGTTCAGAAGGAGCCATTTCCAGCCTGGCCACATAGAAAAATGATTGCAAGGATTCATACGCAGAGGTGAGATTTTTTTGCATCTCAGGAGCTGGTAAAACCCACCCAGCTGTCTGGTCCTGTCAGAAAAAAAAAAATCACATTAAAATGTAAATGCTCCCAAGTAAGTGAAATTCAGATGGGTAGCAGCCTGCCAGAGGAGATTCATAAAGTGCAGGCTGTTTATCCAAAGCTAGCACGGCCCAGCCATTTGCTCATCAAGAGCTGAGTACTGGGAAATCTCAGTGATAAAGCTGTTCTGTGCAGAAGCCCAGATCTCTCCAGGGTGTTTGGAAGCAGAGACCCTCAAGTGCTACTTATGTGAGGTGATGTGGGAAGCCCATCTCCTAAGTGCACTGTTTGGCCACATCCCTGCCAATCTCCTGTTGGCACCTCTCAGCTTGAACCCAGGGGCAAAGCGTCTAGACAGTAGCTGTCCACTTGGTCTAGAGTTGAGGTCTTCACATCCCTGCACAACCCTCAGCTTCTTTGATTTGTGATCTGAACAGGGTCCCCAAGTAAATTTTCTTTAAAAGCTTTACCTGTTCCTTGGCGGGCGGGGGGGGGGGAGATTTAAGGTGTTACAATGTCTACTTTCCAAAGTAGATGGCATTTATTTATAACTTTAAGCCATAAAGCATGACAGGGAAGGGAAGAAGAAAGCTATAAAGGCTTCTGGAATGTTCTTCATTTAATGTGGGCAAGCAGTTACCAGCTGAGGAGTATGATCTCATTTTGTGGCCAAGAGACTAGGGCACAGATGCCCTTAGTGACACGTTTAGATCGTGGGCTTGTCCAGACTGTGTGGGTCTGGATCTGTCTTGCTTTGTGCTTGCCAGCTGTGGGCCCATCTGTGAGACTTGCTGCGGGAAGTCTCCGTCCATCTTCCTCCTACACAACTGATGTCCTTCATCCATGAACTCTGATGGCGGTGTTTCCCCTTCCCCATTGTTGCAAGTGTGAATGCTCAGAAGGCCAGGGAGATAGGTTAGTTGACAAAGTGCTTGCTAGGATCTGAGATTGAGCCCCAGAAGGAGTGTGAAGACATCTGGACTTGGTGGTGCGCACTTACAGACCCAGCATTAGGAAACAGGCAAATGGCCCAAGAGTCACGGGCCAGCCAGTATAACACGATCGATGAGCTCCAGGCCAAGGAGAGATCCTGTCTCAAAAACAAGGCAGATGGTTCCTGAGGAATGACATCTGAGGTGACCTCTGGCCAACACATACACACACTTGCATCCCCCACTTGCATCAGCAGATATGAAGTGTTTAGAATAATATCCCCTACCTACCTGGAACATGTAGTGACATCTCTTGTTAGAGAAAACCAAACCCATTACCCAGAAGCACTCCATGACCATCTCAGTTTTGAGGATGAAGACCTGAAGTCACATGGATTCTAGAATAAGGACCTCCCCCAAATCCCCTACATACACAGTGAGAGACTTAGGATACAGTTACAAACCCAGCAAGCTTGTTTGGCTCACAGTTCTTGCTGGCCTACCCAGAGAACTATGCGCCCCACTTTGCAGATGAGAAAGCTGAGGTTCATATTCTTTGAGTCTCTTCAGAAGGCCCCAACCTGCCTGTGTCTCAGATGTCACCACAATCTCTTACTTCCGCCTAAAGAAAATACCTTTTCTCTTAGGATGGCAAACACTGCTTCCTGGAGCCTGCCTTGCAGTGTTCCCTGCTAAGTAGCGGCCCCTGACCCTAAAGCGCATGGCAGGGAAACAAATATTGTTACTAGCTCCCTTGGCTCTGTGGCTTGTGTTGACTCTGGACCTAGTGGTCATTTCCCATGAGTCTCCCATGTCCTGGAGTCAGATGATGCTGATGCTGGAGCAATAAAGGTTCCTGTCTGTCGGGTGTCTGGTGTCTGTCTGGGCTGGACAGACCGCACAGGAAGTGGGCATTGCCATCTCATGAACTACTACTTTTGGGAGCTTTAGACTTAGCAAAAACATTCAGCCATTTTACCAGGCTCATGCTCAGATGACGCCAGTACCTTTGTATGTGCAGGTGACAAAGAGCGTTGTTCAGTATCCTCCAACCCGTTACCATTGCTCATCTTCCATGACCTTGGCATTTCAGAAGAGCACTTAACAATGTCCAATGTCTGTCCCTCAGCTTAGCCCTGGATAAGGCTGAACTTTTCAGGACAGATTCCCCTGGAGCTGTGCTGTGTCCTTCTTGGTCCTTTCACCAGACTGGCAGAGCAGCCATCTTTCCTCTCTCTACTGCTATCCTGGAAGAGATCCTTAAGAGTATGTGAATCCATGTGAATCTTTCTGTCAAACATTCTTCACTAGTTTCAGCATCCCTCAGTGGATCTGGTCCATGGTTACTGCACAGTGCTGTTGCCGGTGCCAATCATTTATCTCTGTTTTCTTCTGCGTGTATCATCTGGGGCTCTGCTGGAAGAAACAACTGACCCACCCACACATTTATTCCTTTATGTGATCAATAAAGAGGCGCAGGTGTGGATTTTACTTTATGAGCTCCCATTGAATTCTAGGCTTTTTCCCTTGTTCACATTGTCCCAGCTCTGGGCTCTCTGTTCAGGTTTGTGCTGGCATCCCCTGCCAAGGCTCCCACTGATCTTTTCTTGATCACTTTGATACTTTGTGGCACTGCAGGGTGTCCAGGCTTTTCTTGGAGGAGTACTGGTTGCTTCTATTGGAGAATGGCGTGCCCTGCCAAGGGCTGGGTACGAGGCATGCGTACTGCTGCTAAGCTCTTTATTTTATTTATTTATTTAGTTTTGCTCCTCTTGGGCATCTCTAGTCAGAGGTGAAACTTGCACTTTTGCTCAGAAGGGTCTTAGTTTCTTAACCATCAGTGAGATGTATATGAAAAGGAAGGTGACCGCATGGGATGCTGCCATCTGCTGAAGCCATCACCATCTTGGCTTGTGTGAGCTTCTGCAGCCCAGCTCCTTGGAGCCACACATGAATGCAAATCCCCACCCTTGCCCGTGAGTGTTGCTTGTCCTCTGGTGGGGTGGAATCTGCTGACTTCTCAGTGGGATCTGTAGCCCAGAGGAGGTGGCAGGCATGAAGAGTAGCATTGCTGATGGACAACAGTCCCTCAAGCCTGGGTCTCGTGTCCCCTGCTTGGTTTCCGTGCCCTTGGCTCAGGACTACCTGGTGACTCGCGCTCCTCGGGGAAGTTTAGTCTGATATAATTAATTTTTCCACACCTAAAAATATGTTCTTTCCCTGAGTAAGGGAAGTGCTGATTACTTTATTCTTAAGTGTAAGTATGGGGAGCTTGCTCTTCTCTAGACACTGCTGTTCAAGGTTTTTGGTTTGTTGTTTTTCTTTTAATGCACCACACAGGAAAATGACCTTTCTTGTCATCAGACTTGAAGGTGGGGAAGAAACTAAGCTAGACCACCAAGGGCTCTTGGCCATTGTCAACCCCCCTGTTCTCCCTGTGCAGAAGGACAGACTCATCTGGGAGGAACCGATCAGGCTCTCGGGAGCAAGCAGGGCCGGGGATTGAGTCTTGTCTGTGAACTCCTAGTAATCATGCTTTGAGTTTGGCACAGGTATCACCATGTTTAGATGGTGAGAACAGACAGGAGAACTTGCTGATCTAGAAGAGACAGTCCTCGCCTTGAGGCAAAGGACTCTGTTGTGTCCCCTAGGTCTTCCCCTACCACACATACATTCTAGTACATGCGTACTGACTGCCTGACCCTGCTGGATGATCCAGGGAATAGGACATACTTAGGACAAGCTATTTGGACACAGATTTTCTTCACCGGGTGTCCATATATAGTGGCATCCTGTTGGGAGTCTGGGTTATTCTCACCATCTAGCCCTTCTGGTTCCTCTGCTTTTTTTCTATAACCTGGACTGACCTCTCCAGGCTCTCGTTAGTTCTTTCCATCTATCCATCCATCCATCATCCATCCATTCACCATCCATGCATATATACATCCATGCATGCATCCATCCAGCATCCAGCATCCACCCATTCACCATCATCCATGCATATATACATCCATGCATCCATCCATCCAGCATCCAGCATCCATCCACCTGTCCACCCAGCCATATACATCCATCATCCATGCACCCATCTATCATCCATATATACACACACCTATCCATCATCCATTCATAAACTCACCCATCATTTGTCTACACAGTCACTCAGTCTTCCATCATTCACCCACTCACATCAGTCTATCCATCATCCACTCACTAGCTTGTTTATTCTTGGGGTACCATGGTGCCTTCATAGCGGACCTAGGTTGGAAGTTATAGAGATAGATCATCCATCCCAGACAAACACATTGGTTAGTATAGAAGGACCATGTAAAAGGATGCTCAGATGCAGCCAGAATAAAGGGTCCTGGAAATGCTGCTGAGCCTGTGCCTCTGAGGGTGACCAGCGGTTAAATAAGTCAAGAGGAGTATATGAGCAGACGTACTGGGGTGAGAGTGTGGCATTTGAAGCATTGGGTAGGTAGGAGTGCTGGGAGAGGCATCGTAGTTCCTGCCTCAGTTTCTGCTGAGATCTTTGCTTTAGCCTTATCGATCTTCCTACAACGTACAGACAGTGCCTGGCACAGTGTAGGTGTTCACAAAAATCATTTTTGACTGAAGATCTTGTTTCTAAAATAAGAATAATATTTGTCTGCTTCTCCTGGTGCATCCTAACTACTAGAATGGGTCCTGGCATATAATAGATGCTAAATAAATGTTTAAAGATTCTTGTCATATAGTTATATATGCTACTGTTATTAAATTTTAAAAATTCTCACTGTGTCTGTAGCTTGTTCCTTGTTTTGATTTTTAATTCTGAAGTCCTCTTCGGGGAAGATAGACGGGGGAGACCATACAGAGCCTGGCCCACACCCTGGTTTATTAAATAGCCTTGACTGCTGTCGCCTTATGTAACTGGAAGGCAGTAACTGGGTACAGTGTGAGAAGTACCAAGCACAGGACTAGATCCAGATGCTCTGTGGTGATTAGCAAGGCAGAGCTCTAATTAATAGTCATAACCGTGATGCTCTGGTGAGCAGGCTAAATGTCTTACAAATGTTTCCTGTCTTCAGCGGCTCTCAGGAGCTGCTGGACAGGGTGGGATTGCAAATGCAGGATGACCTGGCTTCCATTCTCCTTCAGGTAACTGTGTTACAATACCAATCCATTCTGTGACCACCTGAGCCGTGCACAGAGCCAGGTCGAGGAGTCTGTCCTCTGGAGAAACTCTTGCCCCACCCCTTCTGAGGACCTTATGTGAGGACAGGAAGTTGGCCACTTGTACAGAGCTCTCAGCTCCTGTCCTGAGAGCTAGAAAGGCAGGAAGTAAGATCTTTGTGCACAGCACCAGCTGAGCTAGAGGCAAGGTGCGAGGCTTTAGCCAGCGAGCAAGCCAGTGGTGTTTGCTTACTGTGGTTTGATCTGAGGAGCTAATTGAGCATTAAAATTTATTATGAAATATCTTGTGCATACAGGGGAGTGTAAATAGTGAATGTGTGTGGCTGAGAAAATAAATATGAAATGAACATCCATGTCCCCATTGTATCTACTGAATAAATTTCAAAATGGCTTTCCGAAGCTTATGGGGCTCCAGCTATGATCCCTACCTAATACCTTCCAGCCTCCTACCTCACTTTGATTTTCATGGCCTAGGCTTGCAATGCCCCATGTGTTCTGTTTCCCTTATGCCTGTCAGCCTCTCACCCTCGTGCTCTCTCCTGCACTCACTCACTAAGCTCATCTCATTCTGTTTTTCCATTTCGGCTTAGACTGACCATCTTCCAGGAGTGATTCCCAGCCTGCCATCCCAGGCAGTTAGAACAACCCCCCCCCCCCCCGCATCTCCATTCTGGGTTTCCCCAGTACCCTGGGCTCACATGGCCTCCATGGTCTGCTTGCACTTATACCTGAAAACATAAGCCTTGTCTGACATGGAGCCACACCAACCGTGCTCAGAGGATGTTTAAGAAATGATTTTGGAGACCGCCGGGGTCTTCTCTTGAGGGAAAAGCTGATGCTGCCCCAGCCCTCCAGCACCATCCACTGGACTCGTCAACCGGATAGTCTGAATATAAAGACTGCAGCTCACCTTGTAAACAGGGCCAGAATGAACCTTCCTCGCCCCAACTGTGAAAATGTTCTAGAGAAGGAAGTGCTTGGAGTGACAGTCAGCGAGTGACTGGCTGCAGAGCGAAGATGCAGGGAGGAAGGAGTGTCGAGGGACGCAAGGCTTCCTCCCCTCCCTTCTGGAACAAGTGGTACCTTTCACACAAGGAGCAGAGATGGAGTTCTGATATGGGTGTTGCTTTGAAAGGAAACTAGGGGAAAGACATTGGTGGAGAGTCCCACTCCAGGTGATAGCTCTGGTTGTCCAGAGAATGTTGAGACATTCATCAATGTGTGTATGCGCATACTTATATGTGTGTGTATATATGTGTGTGAACATATATGTGTGTGTGCCTGTGTATACATGTGTGTGTGTGGGCCTGTTTATGTGTGTGTGTGTGTGTGTGTGTGTGTGTGTGTACTAATTTGAGAGCTATACCTCAGAAGCCATATACTATGTTTTTTGGTATAGCATCTCCTTTTGGCCTAGAACCTTCTGGTTAGCTAGTGAGACCCAGAGATCTGTCTCCATGTCCCAGTGCTGGGATTATAACTATATACCACCATGCTTGTGGCGCGCGCGTGTGTGTGTGTGTGTGTGTGTGTGTGTGTGTGTGTGTTCAGGTGCACACACCCATGTGCATATGCAGAGGCTGGAGGAGGATGTCAGGTGTTCTCCATGGCTTTCTGCCTTTGTTCCTTTGGGACAGGGTCTCTTGCTGGACATGGAGATCATTATTTCCTTCCAGACCCACCATCCATCATCCTCACCTGACCCCGTGTCCCTTCCCTTCCATGCTGGTGTTCCAGGTACACAGAGCTGGGGATCTGAACCTTGGCCCAAATGCTTACGCAGCAAGCCCTCTTACCCACTAATCCATGTCCTCAGTCTCTGAACTATTTTAAAAATATGGATTCTGGATTGAATGCCCTGGTCCTCATGCTTGCAAGGCAAACACTTTGCCAGCTCAGCTCTCTCCCTAGTCCTAGAACCTTCATCTTTTATGGTTTTCACACTCAGCTCCAACTGGTCTGACTCACTCTTGCCCCTACAACAGAAACAGACAGATATGAAGGTCTCTCCTCACACACCAGCAATGAGTGCCTTCCTCTTTGCACCTAGGAGCTGCCGCTGTTCTAAGATTGAGATAAAACAGAAAGCTCAGGGTCTTCCTTGGTTGTGCTACTTAGTATCCATTGGGCAAGCAAAATAACAACCAACTATGCTGCAGAAATTTTCTGAATTTTCCCTCGGGCATTTTTTCTTCCCCAAATAAGGCTTATTAAAGTTATTATTTGTAAAGGGAACCTGAATTTTAATACCCTTTGTCTTTCCCTCCTATGCATGACTTCCTTATTGGCACACAATCTTTGCCATCATTGCTTTTGAACAACTACACCAGCATTCTCTGGGTCCCCAGTTGACTGGCTTTGCCAGGGTTGATCTCCAGTTCCTAGTAAGCTTCTCTGAGAAATGAGTGCAGAGAACTCATAAAGAAAGAAGTCTACCCTTGCATAGGGTCAGACCGTGCCAGGAGCCGTGTAGGAGCTGTATTAATTATGTTTCTTGGGGCTGTGATAAAATGCCCTCCCCCCCCCCAAAAAAAAAAAACTTAAAAAGGGGGGATTACTTTGGCTTCCAGTTCCAGGTCGTATGGTCCATCTCAGTGGCAGAGAGGAGACTGGTTACATTGTATTAGCGAGACCAGGAGACTGGTTGGTTACATTGTATCAGCAACAAGGAAGCAGAAAGTGAACAGGAAGTAGAGCCAAGCTATAAACCCCCCCCCCAGGCCAGTCCACGTTGATCCACTTCCTCCAGGAAGGCTCAGCTTCCTAAAGACTCTATAACCTTCCCAAACAGCACTGCTACCCTGCCACCAAGTGTTCAAGTACAGGAGCCTGAGTGGGGAAGCATTTTACACTCAACTATGTGCTGGTAAGTTCATTGTCAGCTTGGCAAAACCTAGAGTCATTAGAGAAGGGGGACTCTCAGTTGAGATTGGCCTGTGATCCATGAGAGACTGCCTTGACTGAAGATGATATGGGAGGGTACAGTCCACTGTGGGTGGCGCCCTACACAGGTGGTTCAGGGCTTTAGAAGAAAGAAAAGCATCAAAGATCTTCCATGGTTTCTGCTTCAGTTCCTGCTTGTGGCCCTGCCTTGATTTCTCTCAGTGATGTGACCTGGAAATGAAACAAGACTCTTCGTTTCCCAGGCTGCTTTTGGTGTGAGAGTTTTCTCACAGCGACAGAAAGTTATCTAGAACAGACCACAATAGACTACTGAAACTGGCCGTCCCTCCCCCATGCCTCTCCTGCGGAACTGCCAGCAGAGCAGGCTTAAGTTCCAGCTGTGCTTCTCACTCTGGAGAGAAGAGTGAGGCTCATGCAGTGGGAGAAAGTATGTAGACTGGGAACCCTATCTTAATGTAATGTCATGTTTTAGTGTGAGCTTTCCCAAGAGAAGGGCCATGATGTGATGAGTGGGCTCTCTCTCTTGATGAGTAAGGAGTAGGAAGGTGCTTAGTTGGGTGTCTCATGGAGCCATGTGAAGCCTCCATTAATGCCACCCTTGAGCATAGCAGCTGTCATTCACTCAGCTGGGCAGGTGCATCTTCATCTTTCATCCTCCATGCTGATCCTCCACCATGATGAGGCATCTGAGGTTCCAAGGGAGCCAGCATCCTGAGCAGATCACATAGCTGCGCAGCCATGGAGACAGGATCCCTGCCTTACCACAAACCAGTGCTACTGATGTTAATTTTTCAAAAATAGTTGTTACCGAGGAGGAGGAGGATTCACCTTGGCTTAGTGGCTAGTTTTTGAAATGGTCCCAGTGGGGACAAGATGTAGTGAAGAAATTTTATTTTAAGACAAATAAGAATGTTTCTCAATAAGCTGTCAGGGGTAGAATCAGCTGTGTTGAGAGGTGGTGAATTCCAGAATCTTGGTAATACTCCATAGAGTTCTAGCAGGCATGTTCAACCTATAGTTTGTGGGGCTGTGTACAGCTACATACGGCTGAGGACAATCCAACACAAAGCTGTTTACTTAAAAACAGTTTTTTCACATTTTTTATAGTAACTCCATTGCAGTTCTTAAATATGAACTCTGTAAATGATAATGCTGGTTTGCAATGTTAAAAGATTGGGTCGTCCTCATAGGAGATTTTAGGTATCAAATGAGGAATTCCAAACAATAACTTTGAATGTCTGTTCAGGAAGGGGAAATGTTCTCTAGTTACCTGAGATAGGTATCGATCACAAGAGGTTCTGACTGCCTTAAGCATTAAGCAAAAACAGTATTTCCATGGCAGGAATATGGGGGTTGCTCTTGGGGGCCCAAGGAGATGATGAGCGGAACTCTGAAGAGAGCTGATTCCAAGAGGCAAGGGTCAGTGGGCTCTCTTCTGGGCACTGTGGCTAAGATGCATCTCCATTGGCTGTCAGTGTGGATGAATGAGAGTGAGGTGGCCCCTCCTTGTATCTTCTCATAAGGTCCTGTGTAGAAAGAGACCCATCTGTTTGGTAAGCTTATCTGGATGCAGGGCGTCCCTTCAGTGACTTGACTGACAGCACCCACGATGGAAGGTAAATTTCCAGAGGAAACCTGAGATGCTGAGACAGAGGGATGTATGGGTACTGGACAATGTTGTGAGCTTCCATGAGTATCCTTGTTGCCTCTGCCCAGCTGTGACTTCTAGCAAGCACACAGAGCCCTCCCTCCCTTCTACTCTCCCTGATCTCCTGCTGTGTCCACCCGCAGATCCCTGCAACACTGTATCACTGTGTACTCGTGGCTTATTTCCCAAGACGGGCATCCCAGTTAGGCAGGCGATTAAAACTCTCCAGTGTGTTTAGCAGGAGCAGCCCAGCAGAGGACCAGCCTGCTGAGTCTGCTCAAAGTGAGGGGCCCATCAGTTTTGCACCTTAGGGATGCTAGGCCGTGAACAGTATTCTATCTGCAGAATCATGACCTTCTTTCTGGTGGCAAGGAAGGGCATCTTTGACAGCTAACATGACACTAGGTAAGGCCAGGCCTTATCATCTTATTGTTTTCAAAATTGTTTCTCTCGGGAGCCTGGGGAGCTGACTCAGTTGGCAAAGCTCTTGCCCAGCAACCATGAGGAGTCGGATTCGGTCCATAGTATTTGTGTAAAAAGCTAAGCATGGTGGGGTGTGCATTACCTCAGTGGTGAGGGGAGATAGAGGCAAGGAAGGAATCCCTGGAGCTCCCTGGCTAGACAGCCTAGCGTGATGAGCAAGCACTTGGTCTAAGTACCACCAGAAACAAGGTGGATGACTCCTGAAGATTGACACTTGAGGTTAACCTCTGACCCCCACATCCATGTGCACACATGTCCTCACCCCCATGCCTACACCTCTCCGAGATTCATGAACATCCATTTGCCAATATGCCCCCAAAGTTGTTTCTACTAATTTCTTACTTTTACCTTTGGAATTGTTTATTAACTGACCAATTCACTAATGAACATCAGTAATTGGTTCATTAGTTAATAGATAGGTAAAGGGAGCATATTTAGGAAATGATGTTACAACACACAAGTGCTGTGTGCCAGGCAGAGGCTTAAGAAACAGTACTAGAGCCTCAGAGCATCCACCACCATCCCCCCACCCCATCACTTGGCGGTAACCACTGCTCTGGCTTTGGCAAGTTCACGCCATTGCTTTCTTTTGCACATTTATTGGGTTTCTACTTCCAAACCGTGCGGTGTTGGGTTTCCCATAGAAATGGTGACCTTCTAAATGCTGTATGCTCTGTCCCTCAACATTGTGCTTGTGGTAGCCCATCATCATGTCCCTTCTCTCTACTCACACGGTAAGGGATGGAGAAGGTCTGCGGCGTTCAACGTTCCGTCAAGAGGACATCTACTGCCTATAAACATAAGATCTTGTCATGCACATACACAGGTGTATTCAGAGTTTGTCCCAAGAGGTCGATGGCTGCTCTTCAGAACCGAGTGTGCTCAGCTTTACCAGGTGACATACAGGTTTCCAAGGTGACAGCCTGACAGGCCCTGAAGCCAGTGTCTGGTGTTCCTGCGGCCCCGTGTTTGATGCTTAGCCTGGAATTTTCTTTCTTGCTAGACTGTTGCTTCTTAAACAGTAGCTTTTTAAATTTCTCTGATGACCTTTTAGTTTCTCTGAGGCTATTCTTTTGAGAAGTCCCTGGATAGGATTTTATTCACCTTTCTATTGTGTGTTTATTATTATCTTGCTGGCTTGATACCAATATGCAGTGTATGTTAAATATATAGTATATTATCTATCATAGACCACTATATATCATTCACCGACCATGTCTCTGCATCCTAGGCTGCAGCTTCCACTGTCCATTGTTATGGTAGTATCTGATAGTCCAGGGTCTCAGGCATTAATTAATCCCTTGAGATTAGTTAATCATTGTCCTCATACTTTGAGCTTTTTCTGTCTTAAGGCAGCTGTCCCTACCACGTGGCCTCTGCCCTTTTAAAGATCACAGTTTTCACGCTGTCCTCTCACCTGGCTTCCATCTGGATTTGATGAGCTACTACTCTGATTTCACATACTCTTGATATGGTGCATCACTTACCTCTTTGTGGTGACCAGATACCCAGCAAGAAGCAGCCTGAGGCAGGGAGTGTTTATCTTGACTCCATTTCTGCCGCTGCCCCTGGTTCCAGGCTGAGCTCCCAGCCCCTCATGCTCTCCAGTCCACACTGCTCATCCCCTGCCCTGTCCCCAGTTATTACCTAAGTTAACAATGCCCTCTGCATTCCCTCCAGCGAGGCCCTCGGTTATGCTCCCATGGCCCCGCCTCCCTCCTGAGGTAGTTTCTAGGGGAGGGATAAGCTGACATCCTAGCAACTGGGGACTTCAAGGCTGCAGCTCTCTTGTAGGTCAGAAAGGCCTTTCTGCATGGCTGCTGAGTCCTCGGGATGTAAACACTGGCGACCTGATTGTGCCCTCCAATTCCTCCTGAGTCAGAACTGTCTGGGGTTAACTCAGGGAAGGAGCTAAATTAAGCCTTGAAATGAAGCAGCCTCCATGACAGGCACTCTGTTGTGCTTGAGTGACTGGGACGAGGGGACTCTGGTGGCACTAATCGCATCTCTTGAGAGCAGCCTGGCTGTCCAGCTCCCACCCTGCAGAGACCGAGAGATGGCAGGTCCCTTGTAGGACCATCTCAATCACTCAGCATGGCTGGGCACGATACTCTGAAGTAGCAGGTCAAACGCTCCTGTCCCCGGACTCTCAGCCTGTAGAAAAAAAACAGACAAGAAACAAGAGGCCCCAGTAAAGATGGCACTGGTGTTTGGAGACCCCCTCCTCCCAGAGCAGAGTGAGGAGTGGCTTCTGAGTCACTTCCTTAAGGTTTCATGTAAGGGCTGGCCCACAGAGTGGCCAAAATCAAGAGGAAGGAAGTCAGTCCTCACTCGCCAATGAGCAAACTCACATCACCTCATTGAAAATATGTTTGACAATACTACCAGAGCCCTCCACCCACATACCCCATGCATGTTTTCCTCTGACAAATATATGTAGCTACGAAGAAGCTACACGTGTGTGTGTGTGTTTTCCATCAGAATAAAATATAAGTAGGTACGAAACTCTAATTGAAACCTGCATGCAGCAGCATTCAACGGGAGAGTCTTCACATCTGCGCTTTGTTTTGAAACGTTCTGAAACAGAAGGTGGGTAGATGTGTGTTGAAGCAAACACATCCTAGGGCACAGGAATGGGGGAGAGATGAGTGTAAGAGCCCTTCAGCTGTGCTAAACATAGATTGCTCTCCTGTGAAACGTGCATGCAGGACACAGGAGACAAGGAGGCCAGTAAGGATGGCCATACAGCAGTGCTAGTCACAACTGTCCCAGCCCCAACGCCTCTCAGATCCCTGACCACAGTAGAAGAGAGCCATCCATCACCAGCGTGATCCAAAAGACCTCTGTTCCTAAGTGGGACCGGATGAGCTAGAGCTACACCCAGCTACATGGATGAGTCTTACAAAACAATGTCAAGGGGAAGAAGCCAACCTCCAAAGGGAGAATGCTGTGTGATTCCATTTGTAAAAAAAAAATCCCAAATTGGGCAAAGCTGCCAAAAGCATTAGGAGTCGCTTGAGAGTTGTCAAGAGGAGAGAGTAAGGGACAGTGACTTAATGAGTCACTGAGGGAGGCCCCTAGGAGCGCAGAAGGCTCTTTTAATCTTAGTGCTAAAGAGTATATCAAGCTACACACATGCACACACACAACGCAGATAGACACACAAAGTTTTACTTTATACAGCATTGAAAATAGAAAGAAGAAAGTAAAGAAAGCCCAAACAGAAACTTTCCGTGACCGCTCAGGAAGGAGTGGGGGGAGTTCAGAGGCCACTCAGAGCCAGTCTAGCAAGCCCCGGTTGTGAAGAAAATAGAATGCATTCCTGCAGAATGCATTATTTGTTCACTTCTGCACACACCCACTCAGTGTCTGTCTCTGCAGGCCTCACTGATGGGCTCCGTCCTTCGCCAATGCAGTATACAATATTCAGTATAGTGAACTGCTCTGCGAGGTGTGGCCCAAGATGTTCAGGGGATCTCATGCACAATGAAAGAGCTGGAAAGACATTTATGGTTGATGCTCACTCCTAACACCTGGATTTCCAGTGGTGATCCTCCTGGGATGTACTTCCTGGGACATCATTTGACCTTAGTCAGGAACCTGTGACGTGTGAGGAAGCATGTTTGAGTGAGCATGTGTGGGGGTGGTGTGTGGGGGTGTGTGCAATTCTATACACATAGCAATGTATTGTCGTAGTTAGATTTCCATTGCTGTGATAAATACAATACCAAAATCAACTTGGAGAGTAAAGGCCTGTTTCATCTTTGAGTTGATGGCCTGCCATTGCGGAAAGGTGAGACAGGAACCCGGAGGCAGGGACTAAAACAGAGGCCTTGGGAGAACACTGCTCACTGCCTTGTTCTCCAAGGCTTGCTTATACAACTCAGAGTCAACTGCCCAGGGGTAACACTGCCCCTCCCACACCAGTCATTAATCAAGAAAATGATCCTTAGATTTGCCTATACATCATTGGGTGGGAACATTTTCTCAGTCAAAGTTTCTCTTCCCAGATATGTCTGTGTTTGGGTCAAGCTGACAAAACCAACCAGCATAAATATTATTTTCCATGCCATCCCTAAGTATCAGAAAGCTTTTTGCTGAAGAGATGCCCTTTCCCCATGGAGGAAGTCTAGTCTGGTCTGTCCCCGGATCTCATCCCATCAAGTCCCCACAGGTCACCGTAGTTCAAGTATAATTGGGGTAGAGGCTTCAGTCTCTGACCCTACCTCTGAGTGACTGAGCTAACTAGCTTAGTGTACAAATATTAGTCTTGCCTATTAAAAATGCACAAGGCATACAAAAGAATGGCAGAAACATACAGCTGTTGTTCACAGTGATAATAGCAATCCCCCAGTGTCTGCTACCCAGCCCATGCAGAACGTGATCAGCATCTCCGGAGACCACTGTGTCCCCACGGTTTCCCTTACTGCCACGGCTTGAGGAAGGTACACTCCTGAATTTCATGGCCATCCCTCCTTGCTTGTAACAGCACTCAAAGCACACATCGCCCAACAGTGTGCTGTCTGGAGCCTTCATAGAAAGAGGTAGGCTAAGCACAGGCTACTGTGAGGTGCTTTCTTCCTCCAGTGTCTGGGCTTGCTCCCTAATGTCAGGAACAGCTGCAGCAGCTCTGCCACCTCACTGTCATGGAATATTCCAGTCCTGTGGCTCTGTTACCACACGGGCACTGACGCACGCCTGGGCAGCCTCTGACCCTTTGCTGGGACAGCTGCTTCTGCAGCTGGAGAGGTGGCCTCAGTCTCCAGGTACACAGGCTCGCCCACCCCCCTCAGGTGCACAGCTGGGAGAGCAGATGCCCAGCTGTACACTGTGTCTCTTGGCTTTCCTAACTAGTGCCAAATGGTGTTCCAGAGCAATTGTGCCAACACATATTCCTGCCAGCGACCATGGGAGTCTCTTGTGGGACCATCTCCTTCACACCTCACAGGGATTGCTTACAGCCTCTCTGGGTAATCACCGTCCCTCAGGCCTGCCTACTCCTGTCCTTACCTTCAAAACACATGTAACTGGGATGCCCCCTGTGCCTTCTTGAACACAGAGGAGGACTCACCTGCTGGGTGTGGCCTATTAGTTTTAGTGTGACTGCAGTAACCAGACACTTATTCCTGCTCCGTGGGAAAGGGGAGAGCAAGCTCCACTGAGTGGGTGGCCCCAGGGCTGACATCAGGCTGCACATCTTATGTTATTAATATCTCACCCCTGGAATCCCTAACTTGTGTTCTTATACGTGTGTGTGTGTGTGTGTGTGTGTGTGTGTGTGCACATGCATGTGTGCACATATGTTAAAGCCAAAGGTCAACCAACCTCAGGCTATCACCCTTAGGAAGGTTTTCCACCTCCTTTGAGACTGTATCTCTGATTTTCCTGAAGCTAACCAATTAGACTAGACTGACTGGCCAGGGACCTCCAGGGATTCTCCTGTGTCTACCTCCCTGTCTAGTCAGGGTTTCTATTCCTGCATAAAACACCATGACCAAGAAACGAGTTGGGGAGGAAAGGGTTTATTTAGCTTTACACTTCTACATCACTGGTCATCACCAAAGGAAGTCAGGACAGGAACTCACACAGGGTAAGAACCTGGAGGCAGGAGCTGATGCAGAGGCCATGGAGGGATGTTCCTTACTGGATTGCTTCCCCTGGCTTGCTCAGCTTGGTTTCTTATAGAACCCAGGACTACCAGCCCAGGGATGGCTCCACCCACAATGGGATGGGCCCTCCCCCCCCTTGACCACTAATTAAGAAAATGCCTTACAACTGGATCTCATGAAGGCATTTCCTCAAAGGAGGCTCCTTTCTTTGTGATAACTCCAGCTTGTGTCATGTTGACACACAAAACCAGCCAGTACACTCCCCAACACTGGGATTCCACCATATGTGTCTGCTTCGTGGGTGCCGGGGATCTAACTCAGGTCCTTGAGCTTGTAAGCCAAGCACTTGACTGGCTGAGCAATTCCCCCGGTCCCCATGTTCTGCCATCTCTCAGTGACCAAGAGGGATGTTTCCCACGATTGTGTTAGATGGTATGGATGTCATTCCCAGCCCTGACCTAATCCTGAAGCCTGTAGTCACTCCACCCTCGTGCCTGGCCTCAGCAAGGATGCTGGGAAATGATTGTCTTCTCCTTGTCTCTCTTTACTACAGGTTAGCCTGGCGAGGAAGATAAAGACGTTTGCAACCAAGATGGTAATCACGAGTGGCAATGAGGAAGACCGGGGAGGCCAAGAGAAAGAGAGCAAAGAGGAGAGCGTGTTGGCCATGCTGGGCATCATCGGGACCATCCTGAACCTGATCGTCATCATCTTTGTATACATATATACCACTCTATGAAAGGCCCCACGAAGCCTCAGTGGCCTCAAGATGGCCACAAGACAAGGGTCTTGGGCGTCCGTATATCGGTGACCACACACTTCAGGGGGCCAACAGGTTTAAAGACCACACACTGCTCCCTCAATGCACCTTCGAACTTTCTAACGGGTCACCACATGAACCGGTCCTGCTGTGAGGAGCAGACACTCTGAAGCACAATGAATCCAGGGGAGCTCATTCAGGCCACAAGGAACTCAACGACTCTGGCAGGGGACCCGGCAGGCTGCCGGAAAGGCCAGCCTTCTGCACCAGCGGTGAGCACTCGGGTGAGGAAATGCTTCACCCTGGAGTGCTGATCACATCCCACACTGGAAAGAGGATGCATGGGGTGGGCGCAGCTTGGCTGCCCTCCTCCCAGGACTGGCAGGATAAGCACTAGGTGCGGTTCGCTGACAGGCATTCCATTCATCAAATGTTTCCAGTTGTTTGATATGGGGGATAACTTATTTTTCCTTTTTCATTGGCTTGATGTGTGTATCTGTTCATATTGAGGTTTATAAATCTATATTTTTAATAAATGTGCTCTATTTTTTAGCATGAACCAAATATTTGGAGAAGCACTTCTGGATCCATAGCTCTTCTTAGTTTTAATCGCTTTTGCTCCATCAGCTGCAAGACATCTTTGTCTCTTGTCTCAGCTCATCTCAAGCCTTGCCCTCGGGCTCTGCCTCCTCTCCATCGCTGTCCCTTCATTCTTTCTTCTCTCTTCCCCCTGCCTCTCTCTTCCATTTCTAATTCTCCTATCCTTCCCTGTCCCCACCCCACCCCCATCTACTCTCTCATCTCTCGTCTAGAGGACATTTCCCCATAATACCAGCCTTGGTTTTGGCTGGTGTGTGCTTCAAGATTGTCGAGCGGCTTTTCGTTGTTTTGTCAGAGATATAAAATGATTGTGGGCATGCAGACCTTAGATGCACCCTGTCTTTACTGAGAATTATGCATGAACAAGGGCTGAGTGGCAGATCAGCTTCTCCAGTTTTAAAAGGACTATCATGGAGGAAGATGAGCAGCTCTGCCTGCAGGTCACCCTTGGGACGGAGCAGTCACCAGCTCAAGTGCAGTATTGCTCATTTGCTCCTGTAACCATCTGATTATCAGATTTTGATTTTATTATTATTTATTTCTTTGTGACTGTGAGAGGTGGGAACGGGGAGAGCTCAATGTTCAGTGCGCCGCCAGCCATCCCTTCCTTGGTGAGATGCCTGGAATCGGGGCGGGGGGGGGTCTCAGTGGGATGTGAGGGAAGTGAGACCTCCCCACTGTGAGAGTGCACACACAGTTCCTGCTGTAAAACACCACCGCTTTGACAAGTGACCCTTCAAGGGCATTGGGAGGGAACTTGATAATCTCTGTTAAGGAACCCTGCACATTTTAAAGCTGTTTCCCACCTACACAAAGCTCTTTCTTCTCTGAGGGGATGGTTGAATAAATTTGCCCTGCTCCCTGGTTCCCTAACATAGCCCCAACCTGGCTGCAGTGTGCGCCTTAAGGAGAAGGTCAGTGTTTATTCCGCCAAGGGCAGAAATGGCAGCAGCCTGCCCCTTTGGACTCAGATGACACTAAGGGGGGACATGTCTCTGCTTATCCCCTTCCTTGAATGGCACCACAGAGGAGTCATTTCTTGGGCTCCACTAAGGGACCAGTCTCTTTTATAAATTAAATACCTACGAGCACCTGGCTCTGCCCAGAAATGTCTCCTCTTCCCCACCAGAAGGACGGATACTTTGTATACAAGTCTCCAGGCTCTCTTAGTAGCCTGTGAGAGGGAGAGCCTCTCACCTGTGTCCTAGAAGAAAGAAGGACAGCTCAGACCAGAAATCTTCTCTGAGATTAACTGGTACCCAGTGGAGTCAGATTCTAGCCTCACCTGCCCAGTTCCTTATCCCAGTGAGGACCTGGATGCTGCTGTGGGATGCTGATGAAAGTGACTGTGGCTGGAAAGCCTGTTGCTTTGCTGAGGGTCAACCCTGCACTGGCACCTGCACACACACACACACACACACACACACACACACACAC
>JADRCD010187771.1:0-10368 GCA_019843815.1 Montemys delectorum
TTCCAAAATTTCTAGTTATCTAACCTTCCAGTTCCTGATTCCTATCCCTGTTTAAGTTATTTACAAAACACCTCAGTTCCATCATAATGACCAGGAGGAAAGCATTCATATACAAGAGCCATGCTCTTGTTCTGAATCCCAGAAGGGAATCTGAACCAGTCTATTTGGTTCTAGATGTCCTACTTCAAATAGCTAAGGAATCAATTATTAGTAAAAACTTTGAGGAATATCTGTTACCTCAGATTCAGTTGTAATCACATGCTTTCCTTTTCCACACATTTCTTTCAAACTGTAGCCTAAATTAGAGTTAATTCAGACCCATAAATTTGCTTCCAAAGATGTATGAGAGAAAGAAAGTTAAGTGAACACATCAGTGCTGGCTATAATGTTTATAGATAAATTTGTAAACACTATTTTCAAAATGTATTCTTATATAATCTTTCCTTATTTGTAACACGCACCAACGTTTTATGAAAAAGATAATCGCTCCTTTCTGGACGTTGCTATATTCTTAATGTGTCTCCTGGAGCTGCTATACTTGTAATGCTCCCAGAGTAAGGACGAACCAAAATAAAAATGAGGAAAAAAGGCAGTAGAGTAGAAGCCCTGCTACAATTTTGAGTTATGGAATAGCATAACCCCTATGGCTAATACACATGGATAAATGCAGTAGATTGAGAGCAGAGAAACTTGCCTTTTTTCCCCTCTCAACCAACTCAGTGCTGACTGTTCTTGAGACTCACCTCTGCTAATCTTGAAGAACTAGTTTTTTGATGTGTTAGAGATAAGCCAATACAGCTAAAGAATCTTGTTTTCCTTAATCTGCCAAAGACCTTGAAAACAGGATGTTACAGGAATCAGTATCAGAGGTAGTTCAAATTTGTAGTTATGAATTTACAAAGAGTATATGAAGGAACGCAATATACCAGACCTCGGAGCCACCATGTCCTCCAGCACACTGCAGTTATTTGAGGCTTTTTAATCTTTCTCACCTCATTACAAATCCAGAAGTGCATCTCCCTTATGCCTCCTCTAAGGCAATCAAGAAGAAAGAGAAGAAATAATGATTTGTGCTTATGCCCCAATTAGTGAACTTCTCACCAGGGATTAAACAATCCCCATAGTACACAAGAATGGAGTCTCAAATGTCATTCATAAATTTGTAACTAGACTTGTTGACATTAATACTGATTAATTATCATTATAGTGTATTACTTTTATTGAATAAGTATTATTTAAAGATTTTTTTATGAAATTTTAATATCTTGAGCATCAGTAAGAATTCAGTAATAAATTCTGTTTATTTTCTAGGGACAAAACTTTTCATTCAACTATTTTTAATAACAAATATTATCTAAAAAGTGTAGTGGGATTTATATGACATTTTCACATGTAAATATCATGTAATTTCATCATATTCATCTTTTTTGTTGTACATTTTTACCTCCTTCCCTGTCTTCCCCTTTGCATACCTAGTAGTTCTCCTTCATGTACCCTCTTCCCATATTCTACATCTAAGCAGAAAGATCTGACTCTTGTTCTTGTGAGAGTGGCTTATTTCACTTAACATAATTGATCTTCAGTTCTATCCATTTTCTTGCAAAGGACATTTTATTTTACTTTATAACTGAATAAAACCTTTTGGTCTACACAAATGTCAGTTTTTGAGACATAATCTCACTATTTAGCTTAGGCTAGCCTCAGACTAATTATTTATTGCAAGCTAGCTTTGAACTCACAATCCTCCCGCATCATTCTTTAAGGTACTAAAGTAACAAGCTTTTACCATCATGTCCAACTCACTCCATTTCCTTGGTCCATATTGACATGTAGACTGATTAGATAAAAAGGCTTCAGGAATAATTCCCCAATATAAATATGTATCGTATAGACCCTGACTTTGACATTGGAGAACACAGACTCAGCAGAGATATTTCTGGCTCATTTGAAAATTCAAGTTTTTACGCCATTAGAGATCTTCCTATCTTTGTTTTTATTAAAACTGCACTAATTTACATTTCCAACAAGAAAGTAAAAGTATTCCTTTTGGCTCATGTACTTACCAATGTTACAATGTTATATATTTCTTTTGTGATGATAATGGCTTTGGTTACAATAAAATGGACTCTTGGAGTAGTTTTAATTTACATTTCCTCATGACTGAAAATACTATTTTTCATAATTTTATTGACTATTTGTGCCTCATCCTTTTGAGATTTTAAGGTCCTATCATTTGCCCATTTGCTGACTGGATTTTTTTCAGCTGGTTAATTTTTTATATTAATTAATTAATTAATATATTTATTTTGCATTCTAAATATTGTCCTCCTTCTCAGTCTCCCTTCTGCAAATTCCCATCCTACTCCCCTCCCATTTGCTTTTACGAGGGTGCTCCCCTTCCCTCTTCACTCCTATAGGATCCTCCTACACTGGAGCAACAAGCCTCCGCAAGGCCAAGGGCCTCTCCTCCCATTGATAAGGCAATCATCTGTTACATATGTACCTGGAGCCATGGACCTATCCATGTATACTCCTTGGTTGGTGGTTTAGTCCCTGGGAGCTCCAGTGCATCTGGTTAGTTGATATGCTTGTTTTTCCTATGGGATTATAATCCCTTTCAGCCCCTTCAGTCTTTCCCCTAACTTTTCCATTTGGGTCCTTGATGATTGGCTGTGAGTATCTGCATCTGTCTTAGATGCTGTCAGAGCCTCTCATAGGACAGCAATACTAGGCTCCTGTCTGGTAGTACTTTTTGCATCAGCGATAGTGTCAGTGTTTGGTGTATACAGATGGGATCAATCCTAAGGTTAGGCAGTTTCTGGATGGCCTTTCCTTCAGTTTCTGCTGCATTTTTGTCCCTGTCTATCCTTTAGACAGGAACAAATCTAGGTTAAATTTTTTGATATAGGGAGGTGGCCCCATCCCTTCACTATGCAGGTCATGCCTATCTACTGGAATCGGTCTCTTCAGCTTCTGTCTCCCCTTTGTTGAGTATTTCAGCTAATGTCATGACCTTGGGTCCTCATGTTTCCCTGGTTTCTGGGACTTCTTAGTGGTTCCCCCAGTTCCCTACCCCCAATGCTATATATTTCTATTCATTCTCCTGACCCACTGGACTTCTCTCCTATCTCTTTCCATACCTGGTCCATCCCCCATTTTCCCTCCCCCTCCTCTCTCCCTCTCAGGTCTCTCCTTCCCTCTAAGCCCTGTGATTATTTTGTTCCCCCTTATAAGTAGGATTGAAGCATATACACTTTGATATTCCTTCTTGTTAAGATTCATATGGTCTGTAAGGTGTATGATGAATATTCTAGGCTTTTGGGCTCATATTCACTTATTAGTGATTATAAACCATGTGTGGTTTTTGGGTATAGGTTACCTCACTCAGGAAGAAATTTTCTAGTTGCATCCATTTGCCTACAAAATTCATGAAGTCATCATTTTTAATAGCTGAGTAGTAATCTATAGTGTAAATGTACCCCATTTTCTGTATCCATTTTTCCACTGAGGAATATCTAGGTTGTTTCCAGCTTCTGTCTATTATAAATAAGGTTGATGCCACCCCTACTCATCTACTCCAGTCATATCCGAATTATCGGGGTAAAAGTCTGATCAAGGACAAGAGGTGTTATGATCCCAAAAGGGAGCTTGTGCGTCCTGGGTATTCAGATAGTTGCTGGCATCTCCTAACTCAGACGTGTTCCAGATTAGTCTTTCCAATCGCCAACATGCCCTCTTATTTAGACATAAAGGTACCCCAACAAATGATTCGTAAATGGCTAAGATTGGGCATCATTTCCTAGCCAGCATAACATCTCTAATATATCCTAATTCTATTCTTTTTTTTTTATTAGATATTTTCTTTATTTACACGTAAATTTTTCCTTTCCCAGGTTCCCCTCCAAAAAACAAACAAACAAACAAAAACAACAAGAACAAGCCCCTTTTGCCTTCTCCCTCCCCATGCCTGCCACCCCACCCTCTCCCACTTATTGGCCCTGGCATTCCCCTACACTGGGGCATAAAACCTTCACAAGGCCGAGGTCCTTTCCTCCTATTGATGATCGAATTTTCATTCCTCTACTATACACATGCTGCCAGAACATTCAGTCCCACCCTGTATAGTCCTTGATTGGTGGTTGGGTCCCTGGGAGCTCTGAGGGTACTAGTTAGTAATTGTTGTTCATCCTAAGGGGCTGCAAACCCTTCAGCTCCATAGAACCTTTCTCTAACTCCTTCATTGGGGACAGTGTACTCAGTTCAATGAATGGGTGTGAGCCTCTACATCTGTATTAGTCAGGTATTGTAAGAGCCTCTCAGGAGATAGCTATATGCTTGTCCTTCCTTCAGTCTCTGCTCCATAGTTAATCTCTGCCACTCTTTCTGTGTGTGTTTGGTTCCGCTTTTTAAGAAGGAATGAAATGTCCACATTTTGGTCTTCCTTCTTCTTAAGTTTCTTGTGGTTTGTGGGTCATTCTTCCTATATTCCAAACTTCTGGGCTAATAACCACTTATCAGAGAATGCATACCATGTGTGATCTTTTGTGATTGGGTTACCTCACTCAGAATGATACTCTCCAGATCCATCCATTTCCCTAAGAATTTCATAAATTCATTGTTTTTAATAGCTGAGTAGTACTCCATTGTGTAGATGTACCACACTTTCTGTATCCATTCCTCTGTTGAGGGACATCTGGGTTGTTTCCAGTTTCTGGCTATTATAAATAAGGCTGCTATGAACATGGTAGAGCATGTGTCCTTATTACATGATGGAGCATCTTGTGGGTATATGCCCAGGAGTGGTATGGCTGGGTCCTCTGGTAAAACTATGTCCAATTTCCGGAGGAACCGCCACATTGATTTCCAGAGTGGCTGTACCAGTTTGCAATCCCACCAGCAGTGAAGTAGTGTTCCTCTTTCTCCACAACCTCTCCAGCATCTGCTGTCACCTGAGTCTTTTATCCTAGCCAATCTGACTGGTGTGAGGTGGTATCTCAGAGATGTTTTAATTTGCATTTCCCTGATGACTAAGGATGTTGAACATTTCTTTAGGTGTTTCTCAGCCATTTGGAGTTCATCAGTAGAGAATTCTTTGTTTAGCTCTATGCCCCATTTTTTAATAGGGTTATTTGGTTCTCTTGAGACTGACTTCTTGAGTTCTTTGAATACATTGGATATTAGCCCTCTATCAGATATAGGGTTGGTAAAGATCTTTTCCCAATTTGTTGGTTGCCGTTTTGTCCTATTGACAGTGTCTTTTGCCTTACAGAAGCTTTGCAACTTTATGAGGTCCCATTTGTCAATTCTTGATCTTAGAGTAGAAGTTATTGGGGTTCTCTTCAGGAAAATTTCCCCTGTGCCTATTTGCTGGAAGTTCTTCCCCACTTTACTTTCTATTAGTTTCAATGTATCTGGTTTGATGTGGAGGTCCCTGATCCACTTGGACTTGAGCTTTGTGCAAAGAGAAAGGACTGGGTCAATTTGCATTTTTCTACATGTTTCCGCCAGTTGAGCCAGCACTATCTGTTGAAAATGCTGTCTTTTTTCCACTGTATGTTTTTTTCCTAATTCTATTCCAAGCTGTCCTTAGCTTGGAATTTCTCTCAAGGAATCTGCCTTATCAGAAAGAATGTCCTTAGAGTTAGCAACAGAGGTCAAGCACATTCCTTAGGGCAGCTCCACAATAGTCAGAACTGTTTTACATACTAGAAAGTAATGGAAGGGCTTCCCTCACTCAAGAACATTAGCTAGAATCTGAACTTCCAGGTGCGTGCCTCCAGCAAGACCTAGAGAATTAGCAGGAAATGCTAGATCTGGATTCTCCTAGTCCTTGCCTCCAGCAGAACCAGAGAATTAGCATAGGAATACCAAATTAGATCCAGCGGGGAGGGGTCCATTGCTCTTCTGCATGCTTCATACGTGGCTACCTGATCCTACCGACCTTGATGTGGAGGTCACTTGCCTATGTGACCTCAGTCTTGCACCCATTGCTGTAACCCCCACCTGCTTACATGACTCTTGTCATTCGTCCTATTTCCTGTATATCATATAAACCCGCTTTTCACTTTGTGCAGGCTCTAGAACTCTGACTCGCACTTGGACACGCGCTGGGCCTCAAACAGACTAGAACTGGAACTTAGATGAACTAGAACTTAGATTCATGCAGTCCAAAGTCCCCCAGGCCCAGAGCGCTTGGGCCCGGGGGGGGGGGGAATGCAGCACCTATCCAGAAGGGGTGGCTGCTTTAGACCCAGTGTGTTTCAGGTAGCCTAAGATGTATCTCAACTGTTGAGCTGCTAGATTTATCACTTCTCTTCTGCAATGACTGTAAAAGTCTGATGCCATTTTTAAGAAATACATTCAGATCCTGTACTTCACGTGTTGTCTCTGCCATCATTTCTTCGCCTAAGCCTGTCAACCTGACTAGGACCCCATTTCTCCCATGGCTTGAGGGAGGCCTAGATCGGCCAGCCTGTGGCATGTTGCTATGAACATAGTGGAACACATGTTTTTGTTAAATGTTTGAGCATCTTTATGCCCAGAAGTGGTATAGCTGGGTCTTCTGGTAGAACTGTTTCCAATTTTCTGAGGAAGCACCAGGTTGTTTTGAAGAGTGGCTGTACCAGCTTGCAATCCCACCACCAATGGAGAAAGGTTCCTCTTTCTTCACATCCTCACCCGCATCTGCTGTCACCTGAGTTTTTGAACTTAGCCATTGTGATTGGTATAAGGTAGAATGTCAGAGTAACTGTGATTTGCCTTTTCCTAATGACTAAAGATGTTGAACATTTCATTAGGTGCTCCTTGGCCATTCGAGATTACTCAGTTGAGAATTCTTTGTTTAGCACTATACTCCATTTTTTAAAAGGGTTATTTGGCTGTCTGGAATCTAACTTCATGAGTTCTTTATACATTTTGGATATTAGCCCTCTATTGGATATGGGATTGGTAAGGATCTTTTCCCAATCTGTAGGTTGCTTACTTGTCCTGTATACATTGTCCTTTGCCTTAAAGAAGTTTTTCAATTTTACGAGGTCCCATTTGTCAATTGTTTATCTTAGAGCCTGAGCCATTGGTGTTGTGTTCAGGAAATTTTCCCCTGTACCAATATGTTTCAGACTATTTTCCATTTACTCTTCTATTAGATTCAGTGTACCTGGTTTCATGTGGAGGTTCATGATCCGTTTGTACTTGAGCTTTGTAGAAGGAGATAAATATGGATTAATTTGCTTTCTTCTACTTGGAGACTTCCAATTAAACCAGCACCATTTGTTGAAAATGCTTTCTTTTTTTCCACCAGATGGTTTTGGCTTCTTTGTCAAAGATCTGGTGACCATAGGTATGTAGGTTTATTTCTGTGTCTTCAATTCTACTCCATTGATCTGCCTATATGTCTTTGTACCACTACCATGCAGTTTTTATCACTATTGCTATAAAGTACAGCTTGAGGTCAGGGATTGTGATTACCTTGTGAGTTCTTTTATTGTTGATAATTGTTTGACTATCATGGACTTTTTGTTATTCCAAATGAATTTTAGACTTGCTCTTTCTATCTCTGTGACAAACTGAGTTGGAATTTTGATGGGGATTGCATTGAATCTATAGATTGCTTTTGATAAGATGGCCATTTTTATTATGTTAATTTTGCTGATCCACGAGCATGGGAGCTATTTCCATCTTCTGAGGTCTTCTTTGATTTTTTTTCTTCATAGACTTCAAGTTCTTGCCATAAAGATCTTTCACTTGCTTGGCTAGAGTCACAACAAGATATTTTATATTATTTGTGACTATTGTGAAGTGTATCTTTTCCATAATTTCTTTTTCAGCCCATTTATCTTTTGTGTAGAGGAAGGGTACTGATTTGTTTGAGTTAATTTTATATCCAGCCACTTTGCTGAAGTTGATTATCAGCTGAAGGAGTCCTTTTGTAAAATTTTTCGGGTCACTTATATACATTAACATAGCAACTGCAAATAGTAATATTTTGAATTCTTCCTTACCAAATTATATCCCTTTGACCACCTTTTGTTGTCTAATTGTTGTAGCTAGAACTTGGAGTAATATATTGATTAAATAGGGAGAGAATGAGCAGCCTTGACTTGTCCCTGATTTTAGTGAGATTGCTTCAAGTTTCTTTCGATTTAGTTTGATATTGGCTGTTGCTTTACTGTATACTGTTTTATTATGTGTAGGTATGTGCCTTGAATTCCTGATCATTCCAAAACTTTTAACATGAAGGAGAGTTGTATTTTTTTAAATGATTTTTCAGCTTCTAGACAGATGATCATGTGGTGTTTTTTTTTTTTCCTTTGAGTTGGTTTATAAAGTGGATTACTTTGATGGATTTCCTTATATTGAACCATGTCTGCATTCCTGGGATGAAGCCTATTTGATCATAGTGAATGATCATTTTGATGTATTCTTGAATTTGGTTTGTGAGAATTTTATTGAGTATTTGTACATCCATATTCATAAGGAAAATTGGTCTGAAGTTTTCTTTCTTTTTTGGATCTTTGTGTGCTTTAGGTATCAGCATAATTCTGCCTTCATAGAAAGAATTAGGTAGTGTTCCTTCAGTTTTTATTTTGTGGAATAGTTTGCGAAGTGTTGGTATTAGGTCTTTATGAAGGTCTAATAGAATTCTACCCTAAAATCATCTGGCCCAAGGCTTTTTCTGGTTGGGAGATTTTAATGATTGGTTTATTGCCTCAGGGATTACAGGACTATTTAGATGGTTTATCTGGTCCACACTTAACTTCAGTAAGTAGTATCTGTCTAGAAAATTATCCATTTCATCTAGATATGTCAGTTTTTTGAGTATAGGCTTTTATAGTAGGATCTGACAATTTTTTTGACTTTCCCAAATTTCTGTTATTATACCTCTGTTTCTCTGTTTTCATTCCTGATTTTGTTAATTTGGATATTGTCTGTGTGCCTACTAGTTAGTTTTGCTAAGAGTTTATCTATTTTGTTGTGTTTCTCTAGTTCTACTGTTCTTAAAATGACAAACTTTTCACTCCAGAGCTTTTAAAATTACTTGATTAAGTTTCTTTTAATTTTTTTTTTTTTTTGGTTGTGGGGGAGTGGAGGGCAGTGGTTATTGTAAAAAGGATATCTCCTAGTTAGGGTTTCTATTGTTGTGATGAAACACACAGAAGAGATCCATTTGGCTTATTCTTCTACCCCACTGTTTATGAAAATCAGAACAGAAAGACAAACAGGGAAGGAATGTAGAGGCATGCCCCGGCCTGTGGGGCGAGTAATTAACCAGGGTCCCCGAAGGGGACCAAGCCTGAAAGAGAAACGGGCGAGAGAGAGGAATGAGGCCAAGCAAAAACGGTTGTCAAGGCCTAACTTTACTTCAGAAGGGCAGGGTAATTATACTTGCAGAGCAAGGAAGCGTTAAGAGGAAGTGGGGCGGGGGTGTACACCTGGCTTCACACCTGGCCGGAGCGGAAGCATTGACAAAACATTTTATGGTTTTTCCGAGAACACTCCATGGTTCCTCCGAGAATAGACTGTTACTCAGATAAGGTCAAATTCTCAGGGACAACAGGGACACTCTGTCCCTGACATCTCCCCCCTCACTATAACTTAAGGAGGGAAGTCAGTATGGAACAGTAACATCCTAGCCTGCCCGGACAGTATCCTGGAGTGGACCAAGAAGGATTTTAGGACGCTCCAAATGTTAACTGTCCCTAGGGCTCTGATCAAGCCACTCCTTGCCGGGGGAGAAGGCGATCGAGGGGCCAGGAAGGGGGACAGTCCTACCTTCCTGTCCGTGCAATGGGAACCTGAGCCCTGGACAACGGAACGTAGGCCTCACTTCTCCATCCATGCAATGGGAACCTGTGCCCTGGATAGAGAGCAGTGAGGTTTTTGGGAGGCATCAGAAAAGGGACCAACTCCGGCCAAGATCATCCTTGTGCAATGGGATCCTGTGCCCAGTCAGGGGACCAGCCTTTGGTGTTGATCAAGATTAAATTTTTGATCCGCTCAAGGGAGTTCCGTATTAAGGGCGGCACTCCAAGGTATCTTTAGGGAAAGAGTAGGGCAATATCAATTTTTAATTATTTCTGCCCCAGAAGGCGCGAAGCCAGGGAACACTGAATGAGGGGCATGTGGGGGGAGAAAGGAGTCTAGAAAAATTCAGCCTATTGCTGGGTTCCATCTCTACAGCTTCGGCGTTTTCTTGGGCTGCCGTGTTTTCGATCTCCATAGAAGGAAGCTGTTGATAGTGAACCGCAACAGGCCCACTCACGGCCGAATCTATCTGTTTTTTGATAAAAGAGGTTAATCTAGAAAATACCCAAGGGCCAAAGGATAAGAGTAAAAGAAGCCCAACAAGGGGTCCCAGGATTGAGGGTA
>JADRCD010187776.1:3874-17697 GCA_019843815.1 Montemys delectorum
TATATATATATATATATATATATATATATATATAGGCTAGGAAGATGGTAAATGGCATAAATCCAGATCTCTGTCTGGTCTGCCACAGATGCCACACCCAAGATGTGACCTTCATCTCAACAATTTCAAAGCCAGGCTGTTGGGGCATCTCTCCTAATCTCTTCTAGCTATGAGATGTTTCAGGGATCTGTGCTTAGTGAGGAGACAAAATGTTCCGGACCCAGGAGATGCACACAAAATAGTAAACACAGGCTTTCTCTCCCATTCCTGACCAGCTTCATTAACAATGCAAATACATTCAGGAGTTCCTCTGTTGTGTGCCACCCAGGGGTGCCTGCTGGCAGTCTGCTGCCCCTGGCAAGATGGGGAAAGAAGACACAAGCCCACACAGCCCCTCACAGCTTACAGACCCTCCGGTGACAGTCACTAAAGCCTTCTGCCGCCCTAGGCAACCACCTGCTCTCCCTGCCGGTAAAACCATCCCTGGTGCAGCCTAATTCATCTCTGCCAGATGAATCCATGCATAAGTAGACCACCTTCATGTTTTTGTTAAACGGGGCCTACCAGTTCTGTGCATTCACTTTAATTTTTTTTTTTGCGGGGATTATAGTAAGTTGTTAGAACCAAAGGAGGAGAAGGGAAGTTTGTGTGACCATCCCTCTAGAAGCCCACACAGCCCAGGATGAACTCGCAGCCATGTATGATCTCTAACCCACATCCCTCTCAGGTACTAGAATCACATGTGTGCCCCACTCTCAACCGTTTTAAAACACTTTTTTTTTAAAATAAGAACATTTTTAGTTCTTTTTTCCCTTTCTGACTTCTTTCATAATTTTCTTATAGTTGTATACACTAGACATCTGCTTGAACATTTCCTGTTTAATTGCCAGTGCTGGCTAGTTTTATGTCAACTTGACACAGGCTAGAGTCATCTGAGAGGAGGGTGCTCAGTTGAGGAAATGCCTCCATAAGACTGAGCTGTAGACAAGGCTGTAGGACATCTTCTTAGTTAGTGACTGATGGGGGAGGGCCCAGCCTACTATGGGTGGTGTTGTTCCTGGGATGTGGTCCTGGGTTCTATAAGAAAACAAAACAAAACAGGTTGAGCAAAGCCACGAGGAACAGCCCAGCAAGCAGCACCCTCCACAGCCTCTGCATTGCCTCCTGCCTCCAGGTTCCAGCTCTGTTGGAGTTCCTGTCCTGACTTCCTTCAGTGATGGACTATGATCTGGAACTGTGAGTGAAATAAATGCTTTCTCCCCCAAGTTGCTTTTGGTTGTGATTCTTCCATCACAGCCATAGCCACCCTAAGACACCACCACACTAAAATCCATTCGAGAAAGGACAGAAATAAAAGAATCCAATGGTCGTTGGACCATCTCTTGATGTTGCTGTGGGTACAGTATTACATGGTACACAGCCATCATATATATTGTGTCTCAAATCTCCTCCAGACAAACAGGGGGCCAACTCAGTGTTACAGGCAGAGACTTTCCACCATCCCTGTAGATATGCTGATACCGTAATGAGAAAACACGTAAGGTATATTTTATCTGCCTTCCCCAAAACAGACAAGACAGTGGTCTGAAAGATTAGATTTGAATCTGGAGTCCCAGACACCATAAGTTAAAACATGGAGCTGCTGTGAGGCTGTGCACATCCACACACACACACACCTTTGGCATTTGACCTTCGATGTAAAGATAGGTCCCCAGGAATCTTTACCCATGCTTTCCTGGTGTCCAGCAGACCAACAAGAAGATGAACTCATGCTTCCCCTACAAGCTTGAGAGTAAGCTACGGTTGATTCTTCTGCACTCCTGGGTGTCTAGGTCTCAGCAGAAGAGGGGAAGAAAGCATGGGCTCCACTGTAGAAAGACCCTTCTTCCTTTACAAAGAGCAAGTTCAGAAGATGACAAGACAAGGGCCTCCTCAAAAGCCATGCTGAACCTATCCCATTGTCTTGGGTCCTCCACGGAGTAGAAAAGAGTTGGGACCTGAGCACCAGCATTCATTCACAACTCTGCTTCCAGGTTGAGTGCGAAGGTCATCCTGCATGCGTTCTCTCTGTGGAGTGCCAACATTCAGTACCCTCCAGCCCAGTTGCACCCGCTCCCCTGGGCTTCACTTTCACAGGGTTGGAAATGCTGACATTCATGCCTGGTTTATAAGTGCTAGGGAAAACAGAGCTTAGGACGTCTTGGAAGTCAGTCTACAGGACTCTGTCAACCTGGAAATATGGCCCTCCACAGCCCCGGGACCTTCTGAGAAGCTTGAGGATGTGCTTTCTGACGCATCTGCTTGGAGTCATGTTCCCTGCTCTGAAAGATGGGCGTTGAAATGGCAGTACTTTCCAGTCTTCAGCCTCCTTCGCAACTTTGGTTTAGCTAGTGTTGCTATAGTCATGTCCAACCTGTTTTGGGATGTACTGATGATTACCAAGCACCCAACAATAGACAACATATCAGGTTTCGAGAGCAGTGGCCAGTGTAGAGCATCCCACATTCTCATCTCCCATTACAGTGAGGTTTCTGCCACATGGGAAGAAAGAGGAGAAAACATGCCGTTAGTGACCACAGGAGTGTGTAAATATTGATTATGCACGTCATCAGGCATCTTAGCTTACATTCTGCTTTACCTTCTGAAGGGTTAGGTCAATCTCATGTCCTTTCTAGCCATTAACTTAGACTGCCAATGCCCACAGAAGTAAGATTTGTGAAATCAATTCCTGTAACAGATAGGAAAAGAGGCATAGCATTTCAAAATATCACCTTAATTTTCTATTGGCCTCTGGTCATCTTTAGGGTGTGGTCTGATGCAGTCAACTTGTCAAAGAGTTCAAGCTTTCAGAACTTGGGGAGCAATAGCATAAAAGTGTGAGTCACAGTGTCCTCAGTAAGGTGAGCTAGACAGTAGCTTCATTACCAGGACTGACAAACATGTGAAGAGGAGCCTGTGGAGAGGGCCCAGTCCTTGGAGAGGGGCGGAGTCTTGGAGGGGTGGAGCCTTGGAGAGGGGCAGAACTTGTGAGAGGGGCAAATGCATCAAGCACTTGGGTGCAAGCCTTAGGGCCTGAGTGTATTAACACCAAGCAAAGAGATGAGTGTAGTGACACCTGCCTAGAGTCCCAGCACTGGGGACAGAGAGGGGAGATTCCCAGAGGGTCCATGACAAGCTTGCCCAGAAGACAGGATGAACTACAGGTTCAGTGAGATAACCATCTCTAAAGATAAAGTGGGGAGCCATTGAGGCCCATCCAACATCAGCCTCTGATCTATACACACACTTGAATGGATGAGTGTACACACACACACACACACACACACACACAGAGTGGGGGGGGGGAGAGAGAGAGAGAGAGAGAGAGAGAGAGAGAGAGAGAGAGAGAGAGAGAGAGAGAGAGAGAGAGAGAGAGATTTTACAAATCTGCTCAACAAGAGGGAGATCATGCCTGGCACTGGAAACGTAGTCAAGAACCCAAGGAGAGTGAGGCCGTTGGTCTCAGACCTACAACTCCATTACTAAATCAACATCGTCCCTAACTACACTCTAAAAGCCTGTCCTAATACCCACAGGTAAGTGTAGTCCTCACCCATCAGCAATGAAATCCTCTTTACAATAGACAGAGACAATTACAGCAAGCCATAACCAATCAAAATGGAAAGTGCTGGAGCCCAGTCCAATGGGTGCATCTACAACACAACTACACCTAAGACTCAGAAGACAGTAAGAGATGAGGGTGAAAGATCATAGGAGCCAGGAAATCAGGGCGCTTGGTGTGAAGTCATGTCTTCTAGACATGTCAGAAGCTACAGCCATGAAGTCTCACCAACATGGCTGTTTAAACGTGAGCTGAGCAGGGACAACATCAACAGACATGCCAACATGAATAGGGGAAATCTCACCAGGTCTCAAGCCTACACAAAGAACTCCAGGAAATGAAGTAATGTTCAGGGTAGGAAAGACCGTCATCCCTGGGGAAGAGCACATCAGCACATGGCCAGTTCTGAAAATAAATGTATCTCATTATATGGAATGAGCGGGTTGCATTTATGTGCTTACTAATATACACACACACATTTGTACACATGGAACAACTACTAAAGAAAAAGAGGTCATACATTTCAACGAAAGCATGAGGATATGGGGGAGGTTTGGAGAGAGAAAAGGGAAGGGGATGCTATAATTATAATCTCAGAAGTCCAATTGCTGCAGAAAACTAAGCACATGATGTTCATGACTAAAGCATCTACACGAGGAACAAGGTGGCTTCTTGGTTTTTAAAGCTGGCCACATTTTCTGTGGTTACTTATGTGATGGTTATTGATTTGCAAGAAATAAATAGAAAAGAGTCCTGATGGAGTTTAATGCAAAAAGCATGGCCTTTTGTCAGCTGCTGACATCATTATGATGTTGTCGTGCGCGCAGGACAGACACACAGACGACAGCCAAGATCCTTCTGCAGCCATACTTTATTCCATCTTCCAGAGGGCGACCCCCCACACCCCCAAAAGCACTGCTTATATATGCCCTGGAGCGGCATGCTCATCTCTGATTGGCTGTTTGCTCATTACCTCATGAGACACCTCGGGATAGGCTGTGACTTGGCGTTTTTTGGCCCTAGCACATGCGCAGATGGGCTGAGACTTAGCGCACTCTGGCCCTAGGCACATGCGTAGACTACGTGTTAAGGGGAGAAGAAACCGGCTGCCGGCGCCATCTTGTAATGGAGGCTGCCGGCTTGGGTGTGGCTCTCTACATGATGTCAGAAACCTTTCATCTCAAAGACCGAGCAATTGTATATGTATTTAAACAAACGTGGTTCCTGAGAGAGGCAGTGTGATTGCTAATTCAGAGCTGAGGCAATCGTAAAGAGGCCTGCACATGACTCATCCAGGTCAAAACCAGATGATGGGTCTCAGAGCTGCGCATTGGTTAATCGGTTTTGCATGAGAGCTCAATTTGTTCCTTTTGTGCCAACCAGACGACTCCCGTATGCGTGTCAGTGCCAGTGTCTCTGAACTTGCGTGCTACACTGAGTCACCAGGAAAGAAAGTTTAAAACATGAGGTGCTGGCCTGTGATGGATAATACTGACTATAAACTTGACTCACCCTTGAATCAGCTGTACCTTGAATGGGGTGCCCTGATGCCACTGCCCAGAGCGAATAAAAAGGACAAAGCAAACTGAGCTCTATGTGTCTGGCTAAGCAATCTGACCAGCTGCACGATCTGCCACTAGCTACTCTTCAAAGTGTGAGCCATGAGAAACCCTTCACTCTTTATGTTGCTCTTATCAGCTATTTTGTTATAGCACCGAAGAACAACTAACTTAGGGCCCATCCCAGACACACTGACCCATGAGGGTCTTATAGAAATCCACTGCAGGAATTTCTGATAGCTGCTGGGGTCTTCTAGATGGCTTTTCACATCTCTGTTGGTCCTAGAATGATGGGCATGCTGCAGAGCCCCGTTTCTTGAAGGTGGGCATGCTGCTGAACCCCATTTCTTGAAGGTGGGCATGCTGCTGAACCCCATTTCTTGAAGGTAGGCATGCTGCAGAGCCCCGTTTCTTGAAGGTGGGCATGCTGCAGAACCCCGTTTCTTGAAGGTGGATGTCTTAGTCAGGGTTCTCTAGAGTCACAGAACTTATGGTAGTCTTTATGTAGTAAAGGGATTTATTGATGACTTACAGTTTGTAGTCCAACTCCCCACAATCAACTCCCAACAACAGTCACGGCAGCAGCTGTGAATGGAAGTCCAAGGATCCAGCAATTGCTCAGTCCCACAAGGCAAGCAGGCGAAGCAGAGAGAGCCTTCCTTCTTCCAATGTCCTTATATAGGTCTCCAGCAAAAAGTGTGGCCCAGGTTAAAGGTGTGTGCCACCACACCTTTAATCCCAGATGACCTTGAATTCATAGAGCTTTCTATGTTAATCCTATGGGATTCGTAGCCACTATTCCTCAAGGTCTCCATGCCAAGATTCAGGTCAGAAACTTGTATCTTTCAGCCTCCAGATTAGGGCCACAGGTGAGCCTTCTACTTCTGGATTGTAGTTCATTTCAGACATAGTCAAGTTGACAACCAGGAATAGCCACTACAGTGGGCATGCTGCAGAGCCCCTTAGCTCAGCCTTGCCCACAGTTCCACCAGAGTTTGAGATGGACAACTATGATTCTTGTGGTTCCCATGTTGTACTGACATTGCTGTTCACAGACCAGGATTTAAGACATACTTAACTTTATGACATAAGGGTAACTTTATGTAAAATTCAACACACCGTGCATAGCACAAACCAGTTTTTCAGTTTAATAATTCATGTGAGTGTTCAGTGTTGTCATCTTATAATCCAGTGAATCTCTACTACAGACTCTACCCCTCAGTTCTAGGAGGCTGGGAGGTATTTCTGGAGGCATCTGGCAGGCATTCCCAAAGCCCAATTTCTGCCTGATGGCCAAACATACCTACAGAATGGCATTTTATGTGACTGGAGCCACTGAAGCTGCACAGAGGCTGTAGGGAAGCTATTTGTACAATGGTTCGCAGCAAAAATGTTCTGTCAAGATTTGAACTCCCAGGTGTGTGCCACTGTGCTCACTCCTTCCTCCCAGAGTTGCTCATGCAGCAGCAAGAAATCATGTGCCCAGCAAGAGGTCAACAGCCACAGGTAGAGTGGGAAATGACACCCATTGCAGAAGACTGGAGCTATCCCTGCTATCCAGGGGTACTGGGGAGGCCATGAACATTGGAATGCAGAGCCTAGTGTTCTCAGTTCTGGTCCTCTGGGGCCCTGGTGAGCTAACAATAGCCCAGCTATCTCTTCTTCTGTTTGAGCATCTATATTTGTAGACTAAGCCTTCAGCTGTACATCTTTAAAATGCAGAGTACAGTCTGCAGCTCATAAGGGCTAGTCATACCCTTAAGTGAATATATGGTTATTACGTATTTAGTTTTCACAGTTTTATTTTTTTAAGATAAATGCCATGTAAGAATGAATGCAATCAGAACCTTATAGACATGCGTGACTTTGGCTGGCAGACCAGGAAGAGCAGATTCACATGTGTGGTGTTCCTGGTTGGCTTACTTCATGACACCTGCTATGTCTGAAGCCAGCACCCATTGATGGTGGGTCCCTTCTTAGCAGTCCCTCTTGTCATTATGTGTCACCTGTTAATGTTCCTGCTCTTGAAAGCTACTTTGGAGGGAACATGTTTTTATTCTGATGCACCAAGAAGAAAACTGGCACACTGTGTCCTAGGTTTGTTTCTGTAGTTATTTTTCCTATCATGTTTTCCATCAAATCCAAATAAATGGGATATTCTCATTAAACCATGAAATCTGATGTTACAAGGAGTTATTAAGAGCAAATATAGTCGTAAACATGGAAAATTCATATCCTTTTGTTCACAAGTAAGCACTGGGGAACTTAGAATGCTAAACTCACAGTGTTGTTCTTTCAAAGGAAGGGATGCACAATCTGTTAATCACCCAGAAAGCCAGGAGTGCTTGTAGTTAATGGCTTGGTGACCTTTGTGCTATCTGTCTGGCCAGAGAGCACACTGGATCCTCCCTCAAAGTCTTATCATAAGCTTGTTTTTCTCAGTCAGTCAATAGAACCCATCCTTATGATAGGTGTTCCATGTACTTCACACAGAGTTTCAGTGTAGTCACATCTGATCTTTATTTAGCTTAATTTGTGTTTTATTGTGCAAAGAGATTGAGTTAATTATCACCAGGAAAGTTTTCACCAAATCTCATTGTGCCTTAATGCCTGAAATAAACTAGCCGGGCTCAGAACCCCTGTGTCTCAGTTAGGGTTTCTACTGCTGTGAAGAAGCAGCATGACCGTGGCGACTCTAGGAAGGAACACACTTAACTGGAGATGGCTTACGGTTTCAGAGGTTTAGTCCACTATCTTCATGGTAGCTAGACGTGGTACTGGAGAAGGAGCTAAGAGTTCTGCATCTTAATACAAAGCAGAAGCAGAAGGCTGTGTGCATCACAATGACCAGACTTAAGCATAAATACAAGACCTCAGAGCCCCACCCCCACAGTGACACACTTCTGCCAGCATGGCGGCCACACCTCCTATTAGTGTGACTTCCCATAGACCAAGCATATCCAAAACACCACAGAGCCACTCTGGTCCTAGCTTGAGCCTAAGAGACCTCAAAACCTGTTCTCACAGTGACTCACTTCTTCCAACACGGTCACGTCTACTCCAGCAAGTTCACATCTCCTCACAGTGCCATGTCCCATGGGCCAAACATTCAAACACATGAATCTATGGGGCCATACCTATTCCAACCACCACAAACAGCTACTTAGTCATGTTGAACTGAATTGCATTCTTGCCTCCTGCAGCTGGTCTTTCTGGTGCACATGAAGGTCACAGAGACCCCAAAGTTCTGTTGCTTGCAGGCCATGCCTCTCCCACCACTACAGACTCTAATTTCCTGCAACAGTAAGCCAAAAATAAACATTTTCTTCTGTAAGCTGTTTTCAGGCACAGTATTTTATCACAGCAACAGAAAAGTGACTAATGCGGTGTTTGTGAGTGGCCTAGGATTGTCTCTGAAGTCTCTCTGCCACTTTAGGTGTCAGTAAGGAGTCCACTCAACCGTACCCTAGTGAGAGCAAGGCAGAGCAGATGGGCAAAAGTACATCTAATATACTCCAGATCCAAGACGGATGTGCAGGTCATATGCCTGCTTACATCTATCTTCTCCTGGCCTGGTTTTATGAGACAAAGCCATATTGAGGGGAAATGTTACAAGAGTGGATTGAGTATTGACCATCTCTTCTTCCAGCTCCCAGCCACAGCCTGAGGCTTTACTCAGGGCAGCAGATGCCACATCTGAGTCCTGGCTGTCTAGGCTACCAGATGCTGGGAAAGGAAGTGCATGATCCCAGCATGCTTTACTTGAGTAATTGAAAAAAAAAAAAAAGAAGGAAAGAAAAGAAAGAGATGTCTAGTCAGTGTCCAGCTACCATGTGATTGACCCATGAGGCTTATGCAAGTTACCCACTGACTGTGTTAGGCCTGTGAGGTCTTGCTCATCACATTCAGAAAAATAGATCTCCTCTGAAAATGTTCAAGTTAAAAGAATAGAGTTGGAGGGCTGAGGACCGAGAAATCGTCTTTAGATTTTGTTTTGTTTTGTTTTTGTTTGTTTTGTTTTTTTCCAGACAGGGTTTCTCTGTGTAACCCTGGCTGTCCTGTAGACCAGGCTGGCCTTGAACTCAGAAATCCACCTGTCTCTGCCTCCCAAGTGCTGGGAATTAAAGGCATGCACCACCACTGCCTGGCTAGGCTTTAGTTTTAAACCGACCTGGAGAGTAAAGACTTGCTTCATGATCCTTTCAGGAGAGTTGAGTTGCACAGAGAGCTGATTTGAGTGAGGGACCGTGACATGGATGTGAAATGTCCCCTTAAGGGTTTAGTACTCAGTGTGCAGCTGCAGTACTGTTTTGGGAAGCAGTTTCAGGCCTAGAGGGAGGAAGAGTGTTTTAGAGCCTAGTCCTGCTTCATTCCATCTCTCTGCTTCCTGTCACAATTGAGAAGTGACCAAGCAGCTGCCTGTACTCATTCCCGCAGCTGGGGCTGCCTCTTCACCATGCCCTGTCCCCTACAGTGAAGTAACTATACTTCAAAGTGATAATCCATCCTGTTTCTTGTTAGTTATTCAGTCACAGTGACAAGAGATGTGACAAGGAGAGCCTTCCCAGGTTTCTAGTCCACTTACAAAGTGAAGGGAACAGTATTCATGGAGGGACAGCATGAGGCATCAGCATGGAAGAGGAGAGAGAGGTTCACTCAGCTGTGGGTGATTATGTAGTGGCTGCTGTCAATCTCCCCTTTGCTTGTTTTGGTTTGGTTTTGGTATTGCTCAAACGCTGAGACTTAGCATGTCCTCATTAGAAAAGTGCCGTTAAGACAAGTGTGGAGGGAACATCAAAGGTCACGTGCCAGGCTGCTGTGACCTTTGTAAGGGCCATACCCTGTGTCCATGAGAACTGATAACAAGCTGCTTCTGCCACAGCTGTCTGTGGTTGATGGTCTTCCCTCCCCGAGCAGAAACAGAAATGGAGCAGGGCTGCACCAGGCTAGGGGGTGACACCCTCTGTATGGGAGGACCTCATAGAACACTGGTTCTGTGTACTCCATGACTGTTGTTCAACACTTCAATCCAAAGAGCTACTTATTTTGGACAGGTATAAAATGTCTAGTCATTTGTCTTCTGCTGCCAGAATGTAAAGAGCACATACATCTCACTTTAGTCACACTCAGACAAAGTTGGCCACGGCTAAGTACAGTGCATGCATCCTTTCCCTTTCAAATACTTCAAACCTTTCCTCTCCAGCCTCTCAGAATAGTTGTGGGATACAGCACTGATCTATCAAGTCACTGGAGAGCAGGCAGTAGTAATAACAAGTCACAGGACAGGAGACAAGTTTAACACGGTAGGGAGCTGAGAATCTTCCAGATCATTCTCACAATTGCTATTCCCCCTATAGGTAACACCCTTTTGTCCTCACATGTCCTATAAATCTAGGTGAGCCAAACCCTTTTAAAAAGGTTTGTAACTCGCCAGGCATCCTCATTAGAGTGACATCGTCTTTAAACCCCGAGTGGTAATCCCTGACACACCGCCGTGATGCCCAGGGAAGACAGGGCGACCTGGAAGCCCAACTACTTCCTTAAGATCATCCAACTTTTGGATGATTACCCAAAATGCTTCATTGTGGGAGCAGACAATGTGGGCTCCAAGCAGATGCAGCAGATCTGCATGTCCCTCCGAGGGAAGGCTGTGGTGCTGATGGGCAAGTACACCATGATGTGCAAGGCCATCAGGGGGCACCTGGAGAACAACCTAGCTCTGGAGAAACTGCTGCCTCACATCTGGGGGAATGTGGGCTTCGTGTTCACCAAGGAGGACCTCACTGAGATTAGGGATATGCTGCTGGCCAATAAGGTGCCAGCTGCTGCTCGACCTGGTGCCATCGCCCCGTGCGAGGTCACTGTGCCAGCTCAGAACACTGGTCTAGGGCCCGAGAAGACCTCTTTCTTCCAAGCTTTAGGCATCACTACCAAAATTTTCAGAGGCACCATTGGAATTCTGAGTGATGTGCAGATGATCAAAACTGGAGACAAGGTAGGAGCCAGCGAAGCCACGCTGCTGAACATGCTGAACATCTCCCCCTTCTCCTTTGGGCTGATCATCCAGCAGGTGTTTGACAATGGCAGCATTTATAACCCTGAAGTGCTGGACATCACAGAGCAGACCCTGTGTTCTCACTTCCTAGAGGGTGTCCACAATGTGGCCAGCGTCTGTCTGCGGATTGGGTACCCAACTGTTGCCTCCGTGCCACATTCTATCATCAATGGGTACAAGTGTGTCCTGGCTTTGTCTGTGGAGACTGAGTATATCTTCCACTTGCTGAGAAGATCAAGGCCTTCCTGGCTGATCCATCTGCATTTGGGGCTGCTGCTCCCTGCTGCTGCCACCACCACTGCTGCCCCTGCTGCGGCTGCAGCCCCAGCCAAAGCTGAAATGAAGGAAGAGTGGGAGGAATCAGATGAGGATATGGGATTCGGTCTCTTCAACTAATCCCCTCAAAATAACCAAGTCAGCCTGCTTAATTTGAGAAAGATGGAAATAAAGGCTTACTTCTCTTAAAAAAAAAAAAAGGTTTGTAAATGTGTAATATGTGTGTGTGTGTGTGTGTCTGTGTATTTATGTCTGTAGTATATTTGTGCATGTGTATGATGTATGTGTGTGTGTGTGTGGATGTGTCCCTGTATGTATGTATGTATGTATGTATGTATGTATGTATGTGTCTCTGTATGTATGTATATGTATGTGTGTGCAATATATGTGTGGTGTATATATGTGTGTATGTATATATGTATTATGTGTGTATGTATGTGTGCATGTATGTATGTGTATGGGTCTGTGTGTGTATGTGTATGTATGTGTGTGTGGTGTGTGTGGTGTATATATGTATGTGTATGTAGATAGATGTATGTGTTTTGTATATACGTATGTGTATATATGTGTATGTATGTATGTATATGTGTATGGTGTGTGTATGTATGTGTGTGTGTGTGTGTGTGTGTGTGTGTGTGTGTGTGTGGTGTACTTTCTACTGTTTTGATACCACCATGACCAAAAACAAAGAGTTTATTCTGGCTTACAGTTCAGAGGGGTAGAGTTCACCATGGTGGGAAAAGCCGGGCATTTGATAGGAGTAGGAAGCTCGCTTACTACATTTTTATCTATACACAGGAAGCAGAAAGCCTGAACAGGAAATGAGGTGAGACTCTAAATCCTCATACTCGTCCCCAGAGAGGAACTTTCTCTAACAAGGATGCTTCCCCTAAAGATTCCACAATCTCCCCAAACAGCTCTATCGACCAGAGACCAAGCGCTCAAATACAGAAGCCTACAGGGGACATTGTTTCATTCAAACTAGCACAGACCTGTTCTAAACCTGTTTGCTCCCCAGACAAGCGGTGGTTACACACACTTCATTTCTTACTCCCATCCCAGGAGGCTCAAGAAATCACACCAACTACTCACCTCTGCTATGAACTTACAAAAATATTATTTGCTTTCTAGAGATAACCATTTGTGTAACTGGAACCTGGTTTAGGGCAGTCCATACGACTGCTGTGTTGAAAGGGGCAGAGAAAAACAGTAAGTGGAACATGATAACTTCTTCAATTCTAAGACTTTGTTTCTTCACTTGATCAGCCATTCTCCTCCAGAGAGAGAACACAGCAGATGAACCCACACTTGTGTCTCTTCACTCTGGAGTTGGGCACAAAGCTCACATCTCTATGGGTCAGGATATGAAGAATCATGCCTGAACTGGATGGCTGTCGTTTTCACTGTTTCATAAGCAGATATGGAAGAGTTGTAGGATCCCTGATGCATTGTTTTCTGCCCCAAATGCATATTATCAACACTGTTTCCCTTTAATAATCAGCCCTGGCTACCCAACTGACAGAGTAACTTGCTCCTTGCCTAGTGCTACTGCTATGGAAAGATGACATGGCCTGGAGGCAATGCTATTTTTTCAAGGATGGATACATTGTTGTGGCCCCTGTGAACAAAAATCCCCAACCATCAGAGTACATAATTGCAAAGACAAGAAGGTAACACAGCTTTTCCAGCAGGGTGTTAGTGAGAGACTGGAGATCAGCTCCCTGGGCTTACAGACTTGAATCTTTACTAAATAAGAAACAATCACCATATTTGTTTCTAGACTAGAAGAGGTTACACAGCAATCTGGAGGATACAATCTTGGGCTCATCATGAGTAGCTACACTGCTGTATCATAATCTCCTATCCATCTGCTATTTGGGGTCATTGCTTCAATGTGATGAAGTACAAGACAGGATGAGTGACACACACAAGCCAGAGAGCGTCGCTGAACTTCTCTAGTGATGTATTGGATTTCCTGAGGGGCAGGAATCCTGAGTGGGCCACTATGCCAGTCCTCTGTGGATTCCTTGAGCCCACACAGTCTTTAGCAAAGGCATCTCAGGCAATGAGGACACAACGACCGCCTTCAAGACTAAAACCATTTATTGTGATCACTTTTCCTAAGAACAAATGGCTTCTTTTCAACTTGGGAAAAGCTGCTGTTAGGGACTCCAGAATGGTGGGCGGGGTGGGTGGATGGTTGTTCTTTGTTGAGAATCCAATGACCATCTGATGAATGAAGAGGTGGATGGCACAGCCCATGCATAACCTCCATACTAGCTCTCATTTGTTCTTCGGCCCACTGAGGAATGCTAAAGAAAGGTAGAAAAGA
>JADRCD010187777.1:0-11757 GCA_019843815.1 Montemys delectorum
GGAGGAGGAGGAGGAGGAAGAGGAGGAGGAGGAGGAGAGGTCTGGGTGAGTTCTATCTTTATCCCTGAGCTTTCTTTCCACCTCTTGTATTCGTTTTCACTACCTCACTTTCCTTGGCACCCTTTCCTTGTTGGCTCCTGCTCCAACTTTTCCACAGCTGCACTGTTCTGTTTTTTGGCCCTCTTGTCCTTTTTCTCCAGTAGGTACTGAACCTAGGACCACTGAGTTACATCCACAGTCCTTTATTTTAATTTATGAGACAGCATCTCTGAGTTACCCAGGTTGGCACTGACCCTGTGGTCCTCCTGCCTCAGTGGCCTTAGGAGCTGGAATTGCAGGTGTGCTCCACCATCAACCCAACACTTTGATTGGTGCTTGGGCTGCAGCCACACATCTCCCACCTAACATCTGATATCATTCAGCTTCAGAATGAAGTCACATGTAAAAGGAGCCCTTTCCAAAGGCCCCATTGTGGTCCTTGGGGATTCATTTCTGTCTTGTGTAGTGTTTGGTGACTCATATTCAAAAGACAAACCTACTGGCATCCTAAATTCCCATTGTTAGGGCTCAGCTCATCACAGTAACACTTGGACTTGATGAGTCACCTGACTGGATTTTATGAGTAGTACAGAAGCTTTGGTTTCATCTTGCAGAGCTGGAGTAAAATGAGTTAACTTTGTTAAACATATTGGTATGTCATAAATATGTATGCCTCCTTAGAAACCATCAGCTGCCCTAGTCATATTGAGTCATACATCTGGAACACAGCTGAAGGGGTTAATTAAAAACAGCTGCATCTAATCGTACTTGCATTTGCTTCCCTATGAAAGAGCAAAGGAAAGACAGAATCCAAAAAACAAACAAACAAATAAACAAACAAAAGGAGCCTTCCAGGGAGATGAGAATTCTCCAGAAGCCAAGTTGAGTGTGAGGTGAGTCTGGACATTCTGAGAATCAAGAAATACTCCTGATGAATAACTTAAAATGGGCTATAGTTAAATATAAATTTAGCATTAAAATGTAAAACACTCATCTTAAAATACAAAGCATGGCCAGTTATATGGGGTGAGCTCTTTCTATTTCAGTTCCTCTCTTTTAAAAATAACCTGCTATCATTTAACTATATTTTATAGTCATTTTGGGAAAGTGTATGTCAATTTGAAGTTAAGATCATGAATTTTCTTCTACTTAATCTTTGGAATTTTTACTTATTTATTTGTGTGTGTGTATATATGTGTAGAGGAGTTTGTGTATGTGCATATATTTATGTGTATGCATATGTATATATGTGTGTATACACATATATATGTGTGCATGTATGCCCCGCCTATATATATATATAGAGAGGCCAGAGGTCAATGCTAATGGCATTCTCAATCATTCTCAGCTTATTTTTCCAGTCAAGCTCTCTCTCTCTGAATCAGATCTCACCAATTTAGCTAAGCTGCATTGTCAGTGAGCATCAGGGATCCACGTGTCTCCATACAAACACTGGGGCTACAGGTATGTGCCACCATGCATGACTTGTTATGTGGATGCTGGGAATCCAGACCTGGGTCCTCATACTTGCATGACAAGCCAATTGATCCATCTTCTTAGTCCTCTGATTTTAAGTTTCTGTCACTGTTGTTAGCAACGTCTAGCAGGTACGCAATGACATCCAGTGTGGTTTTGATTGGTATTTGCTAGTCCATTAATAATAATGAATGTTTCTATTATATTCCTGTTGACTGTTCCTATTTCTTTGTTTGAGAAACACCTTTTCAAGTCCTTTGCCCAATTTCTAATCAGTTTAATTTTATTTTAGTCATGAATTTTATGTGTTCCTTATTTATGGTTAGTCATCGATCTCTTAGCAGATATTTGGTTGGTAAATATTTTCTCTCATTCTGTAGGTTGTTGTAGGTCACTGACCATTCTTTTGAGTGTTCCCCTGGTTGTGCTGAAGTGTTTTAGCTTGATCTCATCCCACTTGCTTACTTTTGGTTTTGTTCTTGTAGCACCGGTATCTCGTCCATGGAATCGTTGCCACTGACAGCTCCTTACATTTTCTTTTAGTAATTTGTAACTTTAGGTCTTATGATCAGACTATGGTGTTGTGCGTGTTTATTGGGAATGTGCATGTACGTGTGTTTGGGGGAGGAAGCTTAGTGCTGACTGTCATCCTTAGCCCTTCTCTGCCTTGTTTTTTAAGTTAGGATCTCTCATCTGGAGATTGCTAATGCAGTTGGATGCACTGGCCAGCCCAGGTGTCTACCTGCCTCTGCCTTCTCAATGCTCAGATTACATGCACTGCCACATTTTGCAGGGCAAGTTCCTTATTGGCTGAACCATCTCCCAGCACCCTGTGTCTGAGTCTTTAATTCATTTGGGTTGATCTTTGTATAGTTTTCTATGTGGATTTCCACTTCCCCCAGCACTACTGGTTGGAGAGACTACCTCTTTTTCCATTGTACACTTGGGACCCATGTCCAAGCTCATTTAACTACGTGCACTTAACAATTTATTTCTGTGCCGTCTTTCTGTATGCTTTTTGGTACAAGCCATATCCATGCGTTATTTCAATGAGAGAAAATGGTGAATTTATCAATTGTGGCTATTATATGACTTCATGGCCGTATGTAAATCTGCATCAGCTTGTTATTCTTGTTTTTCATCTATGAAGGATCACATCCAGATGCTTTGCTGTTATAGCCAAGTTGATAGGTAGAGTTGGATCCTGCACTGCTGAGTGTCATACTCATTTCTTGGGGAAGCTATGTCAAGCTTTGTGCTGTCTCAGGACAGTACTCAGCTGTAGGAGTGAGGATGAAACCCTCCTTGCTCTGGGCCGTTCCCTTGTTGAAGAAGCTCCCTGCTTATCTTCATCTCAAACATGCTTGTCCCTAGACCATATCCTGGATCCACCTCTCAGGATTTAAAAATTATCTCTGCCCATGAGTGAGCACCCCCTCTGTCCACCTAGGTCCTTGCTGCACCGAAGTATCCAGCCAAGGTGAGAATCCATCCCCTTCTCCACAGTTCACACGTGGGGCTGCATGTTCTGCTCTGTCCTGTGGAAGAGTGGGTAGCGCTTGCAATTGTTGTGCCTATTGGATTGTACGTTCCTTCATCTTAGGGGTTTCCAAGCTGGCTTGTCAGTGTGGAATGTGGCATGAAATGGTTATGCTACTGAAAGGTAGTAACAGCCCTGTCTTAAAATGAGGAGATCAAAGCTACGGAAATTAAATAATTTGCCAACGTTTCACAGTTGCTAACTGACAAGGTGGAACTTGTCAGTTTGCTGGGTCTGAGGTCCAGAGAAACACCCCAAATCTAACCACCTTTCTCAAATAAAGTCTGCTTTTAGGACTTTATAGGAATAAAGGACCTGAGTTTGGTCCTTGCACTTATATCACACAATTCGCAATCACTTGTAACTCATCTCCAGTGGATCCATCACCTTCTGCTAGCATCTTCAGGCATCCGTACTCACGTATATATACCTCTACACAGACACATAATGAAAAAGCAAATTAAATTAAAAAATTAAAACCAGAAATCTAAAATCTCTTAAAGACATTTAGCCTTTGCTGCTTTGCAGAGGAGAACCACCCTGTCCAAAGAAAGAGGAACTCAAACTCTAGTTACCAACTTGCCAGTGGTCTTTCTGAGTCTACATTCACTTCACTTCCATTTATTTCCTTAGACTAATAATTCATGTCAGCTGGAGCTCAGTGGCTTATGAACCAAGGGTGAAATTATTAAATTTTATTGTTTGTGATTCCTCCTTAAGTTATATTCCTATAATTGCAAACTTACTGCATTCCCCAACCTCTATTTTGGATTTATTACTACCCCCACTTACTGCCTTTTTTTAGATCTCAGAAGTAAACTTCAAATATTTACAAATCACAATTTCATGTTTTCCCTTTCATAAATCTGTGGGCAAATTCAGTGCTGGAGACAGAGAGTAATAAATCTGGATGTTTATGTATTGTGCCAGCAGGCGCTGCACAAATTTCCCCACATAACCTGGTCAATGAGCTTCAGTCTTGACCTGTAGCACTGGTTATAGTCTAATCCTGAGGCTCATATTAACAGAATCATTATAAAACATCTGGTGACTTCTATATACAAAACCCTTCCCATGTTCCTGTAGCTGTAATTTATAATCAGACAAGTTCAGTAGGCACATATGTTCTCCAGGTTACCAGAGCAACAGTGCATCGATGGCGTTTATACCATTTATCACATTCATCTTTGAATGTGTGGACATAATGACAACCTACTCTAATGGTAAGGTTATGCTCAAACCTATAGGTGATGGGGGAAAAAACTTTTGGTTTTGAAGATCTCTCATTGTAAGCCAATTTACAATGCTTCACAACATGAGAAAAGGGCCGTACTTAAAATCCAGAAGACAAGAATGGCCATGGCTAACATGACACTGTAGAAGGTCAATGTTGGGCTGGGGACATGGCACAGAGGTAGAGTACTTGCCTATCATGTGCAATACCCAGGTTCAAACCCCAGCAGTGCAAATAAAGGATTCAAAAAATTATATTTAAATGGAAATAACACCCCAAACAAAGTAAAAAACAAAAGACAAACTGAAGGAAAAGAAGCATTTTTTCATATTATAAGATGGGGCTGGGTAGGGAGAGTGGCATCAGGCCTTATAGATGAATGTGAAAAAGATGAGTAATCTGGCTATAAAATAAAGCAAGAACATAAAGAGGAACTTTACAGAAAGATTAATACAACTGTTGCCAAAAAAGGAAGTCTAGGAGGAGACAGGTTATTACATTAATTCAAGAAATTAAGGTTGGAAATGTAAGATTTATTTCCCAGCTGTCGGATGAGCAACAATGAGACTGTTGACTGGTGACTCTACTAGTAAATATTCCATTTGGCTTGTCTGACTTACAGCATGGATCTGATTGATAATCTTAGACAAATCAACAGTTAAACAAATCGGGAATACTGATGACAAGAAAATATCTTGAAGCCAGACCTAGTGACGCAGGCCTGTAGTACCCTACCCTCCAGAGGATGCAAGTTCAAGGCTAGCCTGGACAATTTTGTAAAACTCTGTCTTAAAATGTAAAAGGGGGCCATGCTATGGCTCTATGGTGGTAGAGTACTTGGCCGGTCAACACGAGAATTCCCAGGTTCAATCCCAGGAGTCATAGAGGCTTTTCAAGCTGGAACCTTTTGTAACAATGATAAAGCCTGGATGTATTTTTGCATAGATAGTTTTTATTTATAAGATTCACTGTAGCCACTGGGTTCAGTGGTTGTCCAACATGGACAAAAACATTGACTTCAGTGTTAAGTATGGCAAAACAGCAACCAAAAAGAGAAATCTGTAAAAATTCAATAAATGAGGAAAGATACTATATTGAACTACGATGTGATATTTCAATCCCTAGCTGCCAGCTATGTCTGAGTTCTTTTATGAAACTCACATGTGTATAAATAAAATCCAAATTTTACTTAAATTTTTAAAAATATATATATACACATGTGTGTGTGTGTGTGTGTGTGTGTGTACGTGTGTGTTTTTAAGAGTTTTTTGTTTTCTTTTGAAGACTATGTCCTAACAAATATAGGTCTGATTTTAAATTATAATTTGACCTTAGTCTTTCTTTTAAGAAGCCTTTCCTCAAGGCCCATTGTCGTAAGTAAACTGTAATACACTGTTAAAGAAATAGACTGTCAAGTTCTTTCCTTCTGTTTGGACACAAGTTTTAAAATCATGATATATATACATATATATATATATATATATATGTATTTGTGTATACATAGAAGAATCTCAATAGGTTATACAAAAAGCAGTAATGAGAGAAATATTGTGAGGAATTGCAAGAGAGTGAAATGAAATGTTTACACTCTACAATTATTTGTGTAATTTTGGGTCTTTAGACTAAGTTTACATTACTTTTATAATTTAAGATCTATCTAATAAATCAACATGAAAAATTAATTTTTAGAATTCTATCAATAAATGCTTTCTATCAATACATTGGTGAAAATTATCCTATCATTAGATAAGAAATAATACAGGCTAAATAAGAAATAAAACATTTCACTCAAAACAGTATTATAGTTAAAAACAAAAACAAAAACAAAAACAAAAACAAAAACAAAAAACCAGAAACCCTCATTGTGAGGCCAGGTTCAACGATATAAAAAAAAAAAAAAAAAAATGTCCTACAAGCATCCTTATACACCATACTCCTGTAGTTTTCCTCTGGTCCTTCATTTCTGGCTTCTTATTTTATAAATGACTCCCTCAATGTTTCCCTGGTGCATCCTCTCAGAGCAAACTGGGTCTGAGTTTTCTTCAGCTCCCATGGCTGTGTCAACTGTGACTACATGGAACTGAACAGGTGCCCAGCAGCTCCAGTGCACACTTGGCTTCTCGGCAGTCTTGCATTCCACATCTCCCTCGTTCCCAAGCCCACCTATAGCCTGAAGCACACAAGTGGTCTTGGTATGTCAGTGTACTCAGCGGTTATTATGGCCTTTGTAGCCCACACAGGGTCCTGGGTTAAGGAAGGTGTGGCCTGCCTTGTGTGTATTTGCTTATTTGCTCCCTATCTTCTTCTGGACAGTTGCTGTTGGTAGTTTTTTTTAATTATTATTAAATATGAGTGGGTTACTAGGCATGATGTTCAGAATATCTCCTAAGATAAATTCTCAGTCACATGGAAGCCGTAACTATAGAAGCTCTCCAGGCACACTGTCAACCCATCGCATGTTGAGCAGAATCCAAGCATCTCTCCCTCCCTCACCCTGGATCCCACACTCTATTTCCTGCTTCCTCCCTGTTTTTGTCTAGGTTACCACAAAGGAAGGATTGCTGACATCATTCTTATTCTTTGCTCCCTTCTTTCAGTATTCAAGTGTGAATCAGGCTATAGATGGTTGCTCTGCTCCTCATCTTACCTAAGGACAAGTAAAACAATTCAGATGATGGTGGAGGCCCCTCCCCAACCTCATGAAGTACTAATTGCAATGGCGTTCATCTTGTTTATTGACACTATGTTCACAACCCCCAATTTCCGAGTTTTACATAGTATGTTTTTCATGTGATGCATGTGACACGTATTTCAGTGAAGCACTCAAATGACTTCAGTATTTAAACAGGGACCAAGTTTGCACTATAAATCTGCTTCCATCCCACAAGAATGTAGATGCTGTGTAGTTTAACAATGTGCTCAAGTAACTTTAGTATTGAAATAGCGACTATGAATTTACGTCCCTTCCACAGAATGGGAATGTCAGGGGTCGGAAATTGTTTTATTTGGTGCTGTTTCCGATGTCTAGAACCATGCATGCTGTTGCATGGTATGTGTTTAATAACATTTATTGAAATTATTAGAGAATGGATAGAAAACTTTAAAACTATAGACTTGAGGATCTGAGTTTATAATCTGAGTTTTGTCAAGTATTTTGTGTGCCTTCCTATAATCTTTCTTCTTCTCTGAATACAAGTTTCAAACTTACACAAAATTGCAATAGAGGTAGTAATTTCATACAGATAACGTACCATTTGTGATTCCATTGATGTCAAGTGCCTGACATAAAGTAATGGTTTGGGAGCCAATAAGATAGCCCACTGGATAGAGGCATTTGCACCACTGTGCCAACAATACCTGAGTTTGGCCTCTCTAGAACCCATATGATAGAAGGAAGACAAACGGACAACTCCCTCAGTTTTCTTCTGCCTTCTTCACAAATGCTGCACATCATACATAAATAAGGAGGGGTTTACATACATTTTAGCTATTTGTAGTCTTGTTTTCAATTTTCCCAACTTTGCTTCAAAAACAGATATGAAAAGAAAGAATGAGGTCAAATTGGTGTTCACTGAAATCATATAACGAGTGTTTCTTAAGCATATTCTATGTTGTAGACACTGGAGACACACACAGAGATAAATGTATTATTTTCTATTCCCTCAAGGAACTCATTTCATTACAGTGTTGTGTTTATTAAGCCAAGAACTATAGCATAGACATCTATGAAAAGCTGCCCTCATAGACTGTGAAAATATTAATACTGGTGGCTGGAGAGATAGCTCACCTGATGAGAGCACTGGCTGTTCTTACAGAGAACCCATGTTCTATTCTCAGCATTCACACAACAACTTACAGTCAAGTCATCTATAATTTCAGTTTCTGGGATCCAATACCCTCTTCTGACCTCTGAAGGCACCAGGCATGCATGGAATACACAGTCATATATGCAGCCAAAACATTCAAACACATAAAATATAAATAAATAAACAAATAAACAAATAAATAAATAAATAAATATTTTACATTTGATCTTAGCCAAAAGGCCGAGAAGCGATATAAGTAAATATTTTAAAAGGCAACTATTATTACTGCATTGACCATAGTTTCTTTTATATTAATAAAAATTATTACCTAAACAACAATAATGCTGTCTTTTTAAAAAACATAAAGAATTATCTACTATTTATCTAAAAGGAACTTTAATATTTTCTCTCTCTCTCTCTCTCTCTCTCTCTCTCTCTCTCTCTCTCTCTCACACACACACACACACACACACACACACACATACACACACACACATGGAGTTTTAATAAAGTTTTCTCATTTGGGCTAGGTTCATCTAAGAAAAAAGAATCCCAATACCAGATTTGAGATATCTTGTTTTAAATTGTTTGCCAGGGTCGTCCTAGAAAGTCCTGAAATAGACAGCCAATTGCTGTTGCTCTTGGCTGCCCCTCAGAAGTGGAAGGACCTATTGCTGAGGACACTATGCACTTCAGAACCCCCCGAGCTGGATCTGAACTGAAATCCCCAACTCTGAACACTAGCTTTCATGGTACCCGAAGAGGCCATGCCGTCTTCCAAGGGAGAGAAGCAGCCGACAGTCTTATCCAGCTGTGATGTGCATGAACCATGTCATCTATACACGTGGCATGATAGCCCTAAAGTGGCATGCTGTGGCATGCATAGCTTGGTAACCAACAGTTCTCTAACCAGTCTTGGTATTGGAAACCTAGCAAGTTACCCTGGGCTAGTGAAGTCATGGATATTAGAGGGGAACCTCCAAATACTAATTTACTAAACCAGTACAAACCCCACAATCTAAACATGTGTCCTTATACCTTAAAGATGGTGTGCTCTTCACCCCTCATCAGGGAAACTTATCTTTGCAACAGATAGGGACCACTACAGAAACCTACAACCAATCAAAATGTAAAATTGTGCAGCTCAGTCCCAACAGATACATCTATAAAACACCCCCACAACTAAGGCTCCGGGAAGATTGTAGAAGAGAGGGCAAAAAGATGGTAAAAGCCAGAGGATTAGGGATATTGTTGTGAGATTACATTTCCTAGGAATTTCAGAAGCTACAGCCTTAAATCTCACTGTCGTGACTACCCAACTGCGGTCTGAAGAAGGTGTCACAGCACCAGTGGAGATGCCAAACTGGACAGGGAGAAGACCACGAGGCCTTACCACCTCACAAAGAACAAGGCACCTGAGGAATAGGGGACTAGGAGAAATATTCCTTCCTTCCTCCGGGGAACAGCACACTAATTGGCTATCCACATCACATGGAAACACACATACAAGTAACTTTATGTAAATTGAACAGGTTATATTTAGGAATACATATGTGTACACATGTACTCATGCAATACAATTAATGAAAAAGACATTAATTTGAAAGAGTACAATGAGGGGTAGATGGAATGGTTTGGAGGGAGTAAAGAGCAAAGAGAAATATTGTAATTAGAGTATAATCTCAAAAAATCATTAATAAAATAGAATCATTAATGTGTTATACTAATTTACACATTCTCAATTATACCTTAAATACATAGCCAAACATTCAGTAAAATGATATATATCTATTTAATATTTAATTTTAATATTAATGATATTTAATATAATTAAATTCCCTAAGTTTTTCTGTCTTTCATAGTAATAGCACATTAAAATTTCAGTTTTGAAACATAAAAGTAATCTGGAAAAAAAGTTTGTTCTAAGACTACTTAGATGGTATTTTAATAAACAGACAATGAAGAATGCTTTTAAATGTGATGAATTAAGAAAAAAGTGTAGCTATTTGAAAAACCTTTCATTTTCATTTACCACTGTCTGTTCATTAAATAGGGAATTGTTGTAGATGTGTGTGCAGTTCAGAAAAGTGAGTATCCAAGAAATATAGCGCACACAACAGTTGAATGGTCCCTAAATTGTCATTATGATCATTTCAATTATTTATGCAGTAAACTGTATAATATAACAATAACATTAAAAGATGAATACAGGCCCTAGCTCCCCAAGGTGCTGGCTCTTCCTTCAGATCATGTTCACAATTAGCCAGAAGTCAGAATTCCAAGTCGTATTGAGAAAGATTTCACTTGCTTTTGAATCGTAGCAGCTCCTTCTCTGAGTCTCCTGACTGCACTCCACGTCTGATGAAACATTTATTTGAACAAACAAAATACATATGTACAAATAAATACAAATGTCAGGAGCTGACACTCAAGTGCAAACACATGTCTTTCCTCATACCCACCGTTTGACAGTCTGACAGGCTAAAGAGCCTTTTGAATGGAAAGACTCACAACGCCTCTGAAAGGAATGACCAGACAAAAGCACCGTCATCAATTGAATGTCTTTAGGAAATACACTTTTATTTAAAAGTTGGATGCTTCGATGACTCACAGTGGCAGGACAGGTAACAAAGGAATGGATGCCTGGAGCCAAGACAGGGAGGCAAACAGCTCGGCAGAGAGCTTGACCTCGCTGCTTGACTGAGGAAGAATTAGGCAGAAGTTTCTCAATCTCCCTGCCCAGGGATGCCGGGAAACCAATCATCGCCCAACCACTTAGTGGGACCATTAAGAGAGCCTTGAACTCCATCTTTGTCCAAATGAAAGCACAAAGAAGATAACTTTTCATCTGAAGAATCATCTTAAGATCCCCAAATGGAAAGCGAGTAGAGCAGTAAACCTCTTAAACTCCAGTTTGGCAGCTCTAACACGGGGCATTAAGGTAAGAAGGTTATTTATGGCAAAGAGGAAAGGCGAGAGGATTCCTAAGCCAGGGCTAGAAGGAGAAAGAGAAACAGCGTCCTGTATGTAAATCACGCTCTGCCACAGGTGACTCAGGGGTGAAGCTTTCCTTTGACTCTGTACAGGTGATACCGCAAAGTCTCTGCCCATCCACCAGTCTAGAGAGCTTTACCTCCATGCCCGTAAGTGCAAGGAAACAGCGGGGCTATTGCTTGGGCTACCCAAACCCCACATTTCTGCTCACTCTGATCTTGGCGCCTCTCGGCCAAGCATCGGACTTTTCTGCAGCTTTGTGTAAAATAAACAACGGAGCATTTGATTTACTTCCCAGTCCACCTCCAGGACCCCCATTTTATTGTCCTCCCACAGGCTTCCCTTCCCTGAAGAGTAAATTCTTTACAGGGCACTATTCTTCCTGGTTGCCTTGGAGAATGGGTAAGAGTGAGGCTAGGTGAGATTGCAGGACTCCCCTGTGCATGAGTGCTCTCACAGCACCAATGCATCCCAGGAACAGAGCCTTGGCTTTCTCCTCACTTGCTGCTTAGTGGTAGGACCTTCTGGACTCCCAAGTGGAACAGGTCTAGGTTGCATCAATGGCGAATAATGGCACCAATCGTTTTCTTGTATCCTGCTGCCTGCTAGGGGACTTGAGGCAACGGCAGGGTCCTCCATGAATAATAATAAGCAGTATAAAAGCAAGC
>JADRCD010187784.1:0-14767 GCA_019843815.1 Montemys delectorum
TAAAAAAAAAAAAAAAAACAAACATTAAAAAAAAAAAGGAAGGAAATTCTCATTGGGGGGCTGAGGGTGTAGCTTACTGGTAGAGCACATATTTAGTGTGCAACAGATCCTGGGTTCAAACACCAACACTGAAAAAAACCAAACAAGTCAGCAAGCTTAAAACTGGCCCCTAGTCGGTCCAGCTGCTGCAGGGCGTGCTGCCCAATAGATGGCCAAAGTCCCATCCTCACAGATAACAACCCACAAACACACCTGATCCTGAGAGCCAGCTTCCAGTTCTTGGACCTTGACCTGTGAAGGAGGGCTGAAACCCTCCACGGCGGAGATCACCCCACTCCGGGGAGTGGAGCACCCGGAGAGGCTGACCTTCTCCCCTGGGCATTCCTCTCACTGCTGTGCGCAGGACTTTCTTTGGTTTCCTCAATCCACAGGCTGAGAGCCACCAGGAAGGGAGCGGATGAGAATGCTCAGTGGGTAGGGGAGCTTGCTGCCAACGTAGGCCGTGTTTGAGACCCAGAAGCCATGTGGCACAAGGACCCACTACTGAAAGTTGTCAACACCCACACAACCGTCAGTGTGTCTGCACCCCTGCTTCCCCCCAAACATGAACAAGTGTGATTAAAATAGTAAGAACTATCAGAAACGCTGAGTAGGCTACCCAGGTGCCATCTATGAAGTTCCTCAGGGCTGCCCATGCCGAAGGTCCCCTCCTACTTCTCTTTCCTTCCAGACCCTGCAAACCAATCATGCTACAGAGTTCCTGGCAGTCACAGAAATCCTCTTTGCTTCCTTCTCTCTTTAGAAAAAAATATTTTTTTAAATGTATGTGTGCTTTTGTGAGTTCACATGCTGCACAAGCATCCACAAGCCTGTCCAGGCTGAAGGCATCAGAGCCCCCAGGACTGAAGGCTCACAGGTAGCTGTGATGTTTGTGCTAGGGACTGGACCCGGGTCCTCTGCCAGAGTAGCTGATGCTCTAAGCAGCTCAGCAGCTCTCTCTAACCCTTTCTCTTTCTTCCTTCCTTCTTTCTCCTCTCTCCCTCCCTGTGTTGTGTTCCAGCATTTTGTACAGAAGTGGAGGACAGAAGAATGCTGGTGTTCTCTTCTCTCGCTCCCTCTCCCTCTCCATGACCTTTCATTGAACCGGAGACTTAACCATTTCAACCAGGCTGGCTGGCAAGCTGGGATCACATGCATGCAGCTGGAAGTTCAGATTCATGCCCTCGGGCTAGCAGAGTGAGCATTCTTACCCCAGCTCCTCATTGGAGAAATCCAGGGCAGGGCTTCAGTAATCTGTCTCTGCCTCTCTCTCATTTTGAAACAGGTCTCTATATGAAGACCAGGCTGGCCCCAAACTCACAGAGATCCATGGGATTCTTCCCCCTAAGTGCTGGGATCAGAGGTGTGCACCACCATACCTTCTGCAAAGGCTCCATTGAGCTTCATTTGCAGCTTTTTGAGAGACTTTTTAGGTAAATATAGCTGTGTGTTTGTCTATCCATACACTTGTGGACAGGTACCTCACAGACAGCTCTGTTTATGAACCAGGCTATCTGATCCTTGGGAAGAGCCAAGAAGCCACCTCTCTAGCCTAATGTATGGATCATTCTTTTGTTGTGTGGCATGATCTCACCATGTAGCTTGGGCTGGAATTCAGAGATCTGCCTGCCCCTTTCCAGCACTGGGATTAAAGGTTTGTGCCACCACACTAGCCCCATATGAGAAAGAGTCTTGCTATATAGCCCAGGCTGACCTTGAAGTCACAATCCTCCGGCCTCAGCTTCCCATCATTGGGCTACAGGTTTGTGCTACCATTCCAAGCTACACTTTACATATGAAGACATCTAAGGAAACTACAGAAGGGGAGACACTGGAGATGGAAGTCCAGGTGTCTGTGTGAACAAAAGCTGAGCCTCTGGGGAAGCAGCAAGTGCTCTTAACTGCTGAGCCATCTCCAGGTCCTGGGATCAAAGGTGTGCACCTTTGTTGACCTTGTCTACTGTAGCTCAGTATAGCTTCCAGCTCCACAGGTAGCCCAGGATGACCCCGAGTCTTTCATCTGGTACTTTAAAAATATTCCCAAGAGCCCAGCATGGTTGCACGTGGTTCGTTTGTTTTTCTTTCTTCCTTCCTTCCTTCCTTTCTTTTTTTTAACTCACTCTACTCCAGCACTCCAGCACTGACTCCTGAGTTTATGTGTCCAGTTCTGCTCCCTGCTGCTAGGATTACGGTGTAATCCACCATACCTAGTTTATGGGTGCTAGAGATGGAACCCAGGTCTTACACATGCCAGGTTAGCTCTGAGCCACACCCAACATCACAGAAATCTTTATTTTCCTGCTTAGGTACAAAAAGGAGAAGCAGGAACTAGACATTGTGGTATACAGCACTCAAGAGGCTGGGGCAGGTGGCATCGTCAGGAGTTCAGGGTCTCAACTGAGGGCTATCCTGGACTATATGAGTCCTTCTCGAAATAAAGCTAAACACAGAAGGCCCTAGGAGAAGTAGCACAGAAGTTAGGTCATTGGCTTCTAATGCCCTGGAACTGACAGATAACTATGTGTCCCACGAGGGAAAAGGATGCCCTACAATGGCAAGCAGAGACAATAGCCGGGTTTCAGATACCAGCCCCATCAGGATCTGCGTGTATTTCAATAGAAGAGCTGGCTCTCCCTGAGGGATTCCAACCGCCCTCTGAGGACCTGTGTGCAAGACACTGCCTACTCCATTCTTTATTCCCATGGGAAAGTTACAGGGTTATTTAACAAAATAACTGTTGAGGGCTCACAGCCCAGGCTTCTCTGTGCAGGCTTGTCCCTAGGGCCCCAACTCCAGGGGGGCCTCAGGCTCTGGCCTCAGCTGCCCCTTCTTCCCCTTGTCCACTGGAATTGATCACCAAGTTGCAGGAATCAAAGAAAAAACGTGATCTCCTGCTTTGCCTGTCCCCCCCCCAAGGGGGGGGTCTAGGTGCTGGCGGTGGGAGTTCAGGGGCCTCTCACCTGTGAAGGTGCCCCGCCCGTACCCTATCGCAGACGTCAGACTTGGATGCTCCAGGGCTATGACAGACAGGGCCATGGATTTGAGTTCTGGTCTTCCACAAGGTCCTTTACAAGGCATCCCAGCAGCCCTTCCTGGAAGAGGGACGACGACTTCTGCTGCCTCTGCTGCTTGTGTTTTCTGTTTGTGGTTTGCTCTTCTTTTTCTTTAGTGCAGCGACAGCAGCGACACAGACTGTTTTTCTGTCCTGTTGTCAGTGCTCAGGTATTCCAAGTGCTTCAGCAGGTACAGTTTTGTTGATCAATTTGCTTCCGACAGGGTTCCATAGTAACGGCAACACCCACCCCACTGCGGCCAGATGTCATGCGTGTCACCTCACTCCAAGTGTCACTGTCTGGGTCATAGCATTCTACACTGTCCAGAAAAGTGTGGCCATCGTAGCCTCCTGCAGGGATAATGAAGAGAATGGTCACCCAAGCCAGCAGAGAACAGAGGGAAAAGAAGCCGAAAAGAAGCCCCCTGTTTGCAATGGAGAGGGAGGGGATGGAATGTGGCTCAGTCTAGAGCCCCTGCCTCGACCTCCCAGTGATGGGTGCAGGGTGGAAAGTGTAGTCCGAGCGGGTGGGGAGTGGCTCAGTGGTAGAGCTGCAGCCAGGAATCCCCCAGTGGAGCGTGGCACAATTAAAGATCACTTGCCAAGCATTCTGGAGTCTCTGGCTTCTAAACTCATCACCAAAACTTGAAAAAGAAAAGATCTGGACAATGAAGCGTGTTTTTCACCCTGACCAAACCTCCGAGGGCCTCACCAAGGACGTAGATCCGGCCCTGGTGCACGGTAATCCCCAGCGCACTGCGGCGATGCTTCATAGGGGCTACGAAAGTCCAGGTCTCTGTCTCCACGTCATAGCGCTCTACGCTGTTCAGCTGGTCCTGCCCATCATAGCCCCCTGCTGCATAGATACAGTTGTGCAGCACGCAGACCCCTAAAGGAGAGGGCACAGTGGGAGTCACCCGTGAGCCTGGTCCGGGGTGGGTGTTAAGGGGGTGGAATGGTGCTAGTGCCCTTCCCTCCACCACTGAGAAGCTGGAATAAGAGGATCACGAGTTCAAAATCAGCCTCAGCTACACAAGGACTTCGAGGGCAGCCTCAAGTTATGTATGACCCTGACTCAAACAAAACAAAGACAAGCTGGAAGGGAGGAGGTTCCCTTCCAGCTCCTGGGCTACAGGAAGGAGGGTAGATGGGTGGATAAAGGAAGCCCTTCCTCGCTGGGCTGGGTATGCCTTCACTGCATGCCCCGCTCACCAGCCCTGCTCACCAGCCCTGCTCACCAGCCCCGCTCCGGATGGTGTTCATTGGCGTAATCATCCGCCACTCATTCCTCTCTGGGTAGTAACACTCTGCTGAGTTAAGCCGGTTAGTCCCATCGAAGCCCCCCACTGCATACAGCAAGCGGTTGAGCACTGCCACGCCCACGCCAATCCTCCGTGTCAACATTGGTGCGACTAGGTGCCACTCATCCCGCTCTGGCTCATATCTGCAAAGGACATAATACCCCATGGTCACCCCTCACACCAAGGCCCACCATCTATAGCACTTCTTATTTTTAGTATTTTTTGGGGGGACAGAATCTGCTGTATACTCCAAGCTAGGCTTGAACCCTCCATGATCTCCTGCTCAGTCTCCCCAGTGCAGTACCACGCCTGGCTCAAGAAGTGTGTGTGTGTGTGTGGGGGGGGTGTCAGCAGAACCAAGTACCTGTGTGCTTTGCCTCAAACTACAAGATTTGCTACAGAAACTTGAGGTAGGACATCCAGGGTCACCAAGCAACATCTGGGCAGGTGTTCAACTCCAGCAACATGATCAGAGATGGGGTGAACATTTTCGGGTTGGCCCAGCAGCGTGCAGTCCACACCTGTGTTCCTGGAGTTATTAATGGTGTCCCTGCCCTTCTTGGCCTGCTCTGCATTTGTTTAAAATTCCATTTTCAGGCTATGGGTGGGGTAAGCTCGAGGGTAAATGGCTGGCCCAGCATGCACAAGTTCCTAGGTTCTATTCCCAGCACTACAAATACAAAATTTAAACTTTTCTCATTTTCTTACCCTTACTGCAAGCCCTAAGTTTGTGTGTGGGAGGGGGAAGTTGTTTGTCTGTCTTGAGACAGGGTCTCTTATATCCCAGGCTGGCCTTGAACTTGCCATACAGCCAAAGATAATCTTGAATTCCTGATCTTCCTACCTCTTCCTCCCAAGCACTGGGATGGCAGCTGCTATGTAGCAGGTTTAAGAGGGCTTCCTGAGCGCTGGGCAAGCGCTCTGCTGAGTCAGACCTCCAGACCTTTCCCTTCTCTTTTGGAAGTGCTGGGGATGAGACCTTAACCCTGGATTCAGAAAAGAGACCAGAGGGCTAGAAAGATGGCTCAGTGGTTAAGAGCACTGGCTGCTCTTCCAGAGGTCCTGAGTTCGATCCCCAGCAACCACATGGTGGCTCACAACCACCCGGTAATGAGATCCAATGCCCTCTTCTAGTGTGTCTGAAGACAACTACAGTGTAATTATACACATAAAATAAATCTTTAAAAAAGAAAGAACGAGACCAGAGCACTACCACTGAACTACACCCCCCAATTCAGATGATACATTTTACCGTAATCCCTACTGTCCCTAGTGTGCAGAGATGATTCCTATAGGTTTGGGACAGCCCCCTCCAGCACTTTCCAACTCTGGACACAGGATGAACATTCCAGTCGCTCAACCTCATATGAAGGCAGGGAAAAGAACAGGAACCGTCCCTTTGGGCCCCTAGTGCTCACCTCTCCACGCTGCTGTGGTGGATGCAGCCGTGGGAACCCCCGACTGCATAGATGTGGCCATCTATGACCCCCACCCCGATGCGGTTGCGCGGCACGCTCATAGAGGCACAGGGCGACCACTGGTTGGTCATGGGGTTGTAGCAGTCCAGGGCGCTGGAATCAGTGTTGCCGTCCGGAGAGTTGTTGCGGCCGCCCACAGCGTACAACAGCCCTCCCACCACGCAGCCTGCCAGCCCGCTGCGAGGCACCTGTAGGTCTGCCAGGCGCAGCCAGGAGCCATTGCTCGGGTTGTAGGCCTCCAGGTAGCTGAGCGACTGTCGGAAGTAACCGCCGGCCGTGTAGATGAGGCGGCCCACCTTGGGCGCGCGGCAGGGCACCGCCTGTGTGGGCTTGTGCAGTGTGAGCTCCTGGAAGATCTGCACCAGGTAGTCCTTGCAGCGCGCATCGGCCTGCAGGATCTCGCATTTCTGCAGCTGTGTCTGCAGGAAGCGCGGCGTGAGCGCGTGGCAGCGCACCGCCCGAAGCAGTGCCTGCACGTAGAAGCGCCGCTGTGGGCAGTCGTATTTGACCCAGTCGATGCACGCGTGGAACACCTCGGACTCGCAGCGCACGTTCAGATCATCACGGCTGATGAGCGTGGCCAGCTGGCAGTGTGACAGGTTGAAGAACTCCTCCTGCTTGGCCACCTGCAGGGAGCTCAGGTGAGAAGGGAAGCCTTCCTGGCCTTGCACCCATACACCGGGCCTGTATTGATTTTGGTTTTAAATTTTTAAAAAAAGTACATAGCTAGGTGTAGTGGCATACTGTAATCCCCCATCTCACGGGAGGCAGAGGCAGGATGATGTCTGACTGGTCTACATAAGCCAGCTAAGACAACATAGTAAGATCCTATATCAAAATAAACAAATAATTGAACCTAGTCTGGCCTTTAATCCCAGCACTGGATTAATGGCTACCAGGAAGGGAGAGGCAGATGTCTGTCAGTTCCAGGCCACTTGTTCTACATAGATAGACCCTCTCTTAAAAAATATTTTTAGTTACATTTAGTTATTTATTGGTTTATTGCGTATGTGTGTGAAGTGTACCGCAGCTCATATCTGATGGGTGGGCTCTCACCTCTCACCCTGTGGGCCCTGGGATTGGTTTTCTGGCTTGGCAGTGAGTGCCTTTACTAGCTCAGAAAGGCACTGGGTATGTTTGTTTGTTTGTTTAACCTCAGGACTCATGCTAGAAGGGAAGAATCAACTTCTGCAAGCTGTCTTCTAACCTCCACATGAACTGTGGCACATGCATTGCCCCTTAAATACAATAAAAATTTTAAATTAATAAAAATAAAACATAAAATGACAGGCAGTTTACAGGTTGGCACTTGTTCTTTCAGATGTAGGAACATTTTATACAAATGCTGAGACATCTCAGGAGTGAGAGTACGGTGTAAACAGAACTTCAAGAGAGCTACCGAGACCCGTGCCAACTCTGTGCATTCAGGAACCTGACATGTGAGATGGATTTCAGACAAAAGCCTGAGCCATGACAGCTTGCTGTCTCAAAAATCTAAATAAATAAACAAACTACATTTATGCTGGTCCATATTGATCTTACACACCTTCAAGGCTCTGTGTGTGTGTGTGTGTGTGTGTGTGTGTGTGTGTGTAACTAGCCTGGAACTTGTTATGCAGAGCAGGCTGGCCGCACAGATCTGCCTGCCTTTCCCTATCCAGTGCTGGGACTAAAGGTACGCACAGCCACACTTGGTTTATATGAAGTAGGCATGGAACCCAGGGCTTCATGCATGCGAGGAAAGTGTTGTAGCAGCCCAGCAGCCCAGCAGCCCAGCAGCCCTCTGAAGATGTTATGCCCTATGCTTAACATGCCTGTGAGGTCACTGCCACCCATGTTGTGAGGTCAGGTGTGGAACTGTCCACCCAGGGACAACACAAAAGCCTTTGGAGCATTTCAGACTTGGGGTGTGAGTCAGTGATATTCAGAATGCAGTCATGTCCAGGGGACTTTCTAGTCACTGCCTCCCAAGAGCAAGGTTTTCTCCAGAGCTGTCCTATTACTTTCCCTTGAGAACTTCCTGCACTGAGAAACGAAAATGAAAGCAATACCAAGTGAACCCAGGAAAAGCCAAGCCAAGCTGCGGATTGCATGTGTGGAGGTTGGCTGCCTGTTCATCACACTTTGCCCCTGCTTTGGGGGAATATCAAGACAGGGTTTTTCTGTGTAGCCCTGGCTATCTTGGAATTCCCTCTGTAGATCAGGCTAGCCTTGAACTCAAGAGATCTGCCTGCCTCTGCCTCCTGAGCACTGAGATTAAAGTTATGTACCACCACCCCCACCACCACACACACACACACACACACACACACACACACACACACACCACTTTTTTTAGACAGAGAGACCAGGCACTGGGAGGGCACATCTTCACCTGTTCCTAAGGCCTCTCTATATTTGGATTAGGGCTCAGAATCTGAGTGTTCAGGCCAGCGATGTGGCTTTGTGGGTAGAGGCACTTTTCTGCCAGGCCCACCTGAGTTTAACCTAGAAATAAGGAGGCAAGAGAGAGCCAGCTCCTGCAATTTGTTCTCTGCCCTCTGGCTTGCATCCAAGATCAGTACATGTATACACACACTCAGAGATCCTCCTGCCTCTGCCTCCTGAGTGCTGGGATTAAAGGTGTGCACCACCACAACACACACACACACACACACACTACTTTTTTTAGACAGAGTCTCACTCATTCTCTCTCTCTCTCTCTCTCTCTCTCTCTCTCTATATATATATATATATATATATACAGACACACACATACACACACACACACACACACACACACACGTATATTACTTTTTCAGAGTGTGGTGTTACTTCCCTGTGATCTCAGCACTCAGAATGTGACAGCAAAGACAGGACTTAAAACAAAACAAAACAAAACAAAAAAGCAGTTTCAATAGCCAGGTGTGGTGGGTGGCACATGCCTTTAATCCCAGAGGCAGGAAGATCTGTTAGTTCGAGGCCAGGCCAGTCTACAGAGTGAGCTCCAGGGCTGTTTGTTACATAGAGAAACCCTGCCTTGAAAAACAAAAATAAATGAAACTAAAACAAAAAAGCTTTGGCTAAAGAAGACTGTCAAAAAATAAAATCAAAGGTGCTTAGCAGTTGAAGGTACTACTGGCTGCTCTTCCAAGGGACCGGAGTTCAAATCCCAGCACCCACATGGCAGCTCACAACTGTCTGTGACTCCAAGATCTGACACTTTCACACACAGATATACATTCAGGCAAAACACCAATCCACATAAAATAAAGGTAAATATCTTTTGTTTTTGTTTTTCGAGACAGGGTTTCTCTGCGTAGCCCTGGCTGTCCTGGAATTCACTCTGGAGACCAGGCTGTCCTCAAACTCAGAAATCCTCCTGCCTCTGCCTCCCAAGTGCTGGGATTAAAGGCGTGCGCTACCACTGCCCGGCGGTAAATATCTTTAAAAAAAAAAAAAAAAAAAGATTTAAAAACAAAAGTAAAATCGAGTCCTGGGGCTCTGTAGCTTCCATTCCTTAAACATCGGGAGGGTCAACGCCTGTAACTCAGTACAGACTGAGAAGGAATCAGGAATTTAAAGTCAGCCTCAGATACACGACTAGATTAGGGCCAGCCTGAGCTACATGAGCTCCTATGGGAGAAAAGGAAGAAGGAAAAAGACAACACCGGACAGTTTTCCTCCAGCCTTGAATGGCTGCTCCATTCTGAGGGGAGAGCGCCATGCTGGCCTATCCCACTTCTTGTGACAAGTGAGCCCAAACCCCAGGCCTCACTCACCTCCCCGAAGTGCATGTAGATATACTCCCGGGCACGCTGGTGCAGTTCAGTGCAGCCGATCTGCTCCGCGAAGTTGGCGATGCCAATGGCATTGCTGGGGTCCAGCTGCTGCACGAGGAAGTCGCTGCAGGCTCGGACCACACTGTCAATCTGGTACATGACCGCGCCGTTCATCACGTGCAGCACACACTTCTCGCCCACGGAGATGGAGGCGGTGTAGGCGAACTCAATCAGCCTTTCCATGACCTTAGGGTGGATGCCTTCGATGGACACCACCTCCATGCCCTGCTCCCGAAGCCCGTTGGTGAACATGGCTTTAAAGACCGGGCTGGAGGAGGCCAGCACCACTTTGTGAGCCATGAACTGGGCAGCTGGGATGTCCTCATATTTGACCTGCAGGGTCACATCACAGAGCTGCTGGCTCAGCCGAAGCTCGTTCATGATGCCAAAAGCCTGCTTGGTGTGATCCTCTAGTGTGTAGCTGAAGGTTCGGTTACCGTCCTGCGAGGGTGTCACCTCCGCCTTGCACTCCGTGGAGGCATACATCACCGCGTCCCCTGCCCCCTCGGGGCACTTTGACCACAGGGGCAGGAACTGGCTGCTGCGGGGAGCCCTGCTAGGCTTGGGTTCGGGCTGCATGGGGTTCCTGATGACAATATACAGCTCCTCCACTAGCGGTTAGGGCCCTGGAGGGAGGGAAGAGTACAGGGCTGGGAACAGAGGCTGGCTTGGACCAAACCCTGCCACCTTTTTTTTTTTTTTTTTTTTTTTTTGAGACAGGGTCTTATACAGCCTAGGCTGGCTTCAAACTCACTGTGCAACCAAGGCTGCCTCCTCAACTTCTAATCCTCCCGTGTGCCGGATTACAGCAGTGTGTGCCACCATGTTCAGCCAGGCTTCTTTTTTTTTTTTTTTTTTTTCCAAGACTAAGCAGTGATATCTAGTGCAGTTTTTGCCAAGCCAAGTAAACTGGACACACCCGGCTCCATTCAAACTAACTTCTCCTCAACTCACGGGCTTTCAGGACACATCGAGTTCCTTTTCCTGCTCAGAATCACCCAACACCTTTCACGGAGCCCAAGAATGGAAACCCAGCTCCTGTAAAGCTCCACACCCCGTTTCCAACCTCTTCACTCTGTTCCAGCCATCCTTTCTTTCCTCCCCTTCATCCACCATGCCAAATGCCTTTCTTCAACATCTCACCAAAATTTACAGAGTCTGCCATTTATGTACTTGGAACTGTTCTGAGCTCCAGAGACATAGCAGGAAGACAGAAAAGGCCTGAAAATAGTGCAAGGTCTGTATAAAGAACACTAAGCGAGCACCGAGGTCCTGGGGCAAGAGCGTGTGCGGCATCTGGAACACCCTGGGGCCAGGGGAGGAATTATGCTTTCAAAGAAGATGTGGGGAGACAGAGAGGGTCTGCAGCTGGCTCCCCAGGTTCTGGGGCTCAGCCTGGAGTCGCGTCCCCGCGTGTTATGTCTATTGGATCACCGTGGGAGGATGGGGGCCCCGTTAGCGAACGACTGTCACGCGTGACCACACGGCCGGAGCTCGGGCCTGGCATGGCGCGCGGGGGGTGGGGGGGCGCTGCGCAGCGGCCGCCCGGTACCCGGCGCCTGCTCCAGCGGCCTCCCCGCCGCTCGGAGGCGCAGCCCTGACGCCCGGAGAGCCCGCGGGGCCTGGTCCCGGGCCGCGGCCTGGAGCGGCGCACTCACCCCGCCATGGCCGCGCTCTGCCTCCGCCTCCGCCGCGCGCGCGGGTCACGGTGACTAAGCACAGCGCGCCACCCTGTCACAATAAGAGTCCCGGGGCGCCGGCCGCGGGCGACCCCTACCCTCTCCTCGCCGCCGCGGCGGCCACCACCCTAGGCGAGCGCGCGGGCTCGGCGGCGGGGGGCGCGCGCCTCCGCCCACCGCGCGCACGACCCCACGCGCGACCGTGGGCAGCGCCCGGAGCCGGCTCCCCACCGCATCCCGCGCGGGCGCTCGCTCACCTCCGTCCCACCCCCCGGGTGTCCTCCGTGGGTGCCACGCGTCCAATCCGCGCCGCCGGGCCGCCACGCGCCGCGCTTCCGGGAGGAGCGGAGTGGGACCGCGGTGGGGGTGGGGGGCTCGGGTCGGGGCCGCGGTGCTGCGGGGTCCCGGGCGGCACGCGTGGGAGGAGCGGGAGGGCGGAAACGGGCGGCGGGCACGCAGAGGCGGTTCCAGCCCTTCCTGCAGGTGCCGGGCGGAGGGAGCAGGGCGTGGGGCTGGGCGGCCCTAGGAGCCTGCCTCCGGGGTAGGCTGGCCCGGACGCCTGCCGCTGACCCTGCGCGGCGGACCCTCCCACGCCCTGCACGGTCCAGCTAGACCCATCTACCTGGTTAAGATATTTATCTTCTTGTAAAATAACTTTTTAAAAAATGTTTTTATTTCAATTTGTATTTTACTTTATGTGTGTGGGTGTTTTGCCTGCGTGTATGTCTGTGCACCGTGGGCGTGCAGTGTCCCCTAAAGTTACAGGTGGTGGTGAGCCACGGTGTGGACGGGGGAAGTGAACCCTGGTCCTCTGCAAGAGCAGCAATTAATTGCTGAGCCATCACTCCAGCCTTATAACTTCTTTTTGAGACAGGCTTCATTACATAACCCTGACTGGCCTTGAACACACAGAGACCCTCCTGCCTCTGCCCCTCTGCCGCTCCTCTGCCCCTCTGCCACCTGCCTCTGCCCCTCTGCCACCTGAGTGCGGAGGGTGGGGGTAGGGCTAAAGGCTGTGACAACACGCAGGGCTTTGTGTACACTAATTTGTGTGTGTGCTTGTGTAGCGGTTGGGGGACAGCTGGCAGAAACGGATTCTCTTCCCCTGTGTGGAGCCTGCAAGGTGCAGCTCAGGTGCTCCAGCCACACACTCTCCTCTCTCTGTGTGTTCGTTTTTTTTTTTTTTTTCATGAGGAGAGGTGTGGCATTCATCTAAGGTGTTGGAGTGTTGGAATGCCCAGAGTGCCTCGTTGTATTTCTCATAAAATCTTTATATATTTTTAATGGTAAGAGATACTTATTTGCTGCATATGGCATTTATGAGAGAAAAATCATTTTCTTGAACTATCAAGATGGCTCAGTGGCTAAAGGTGCGTTTGGCCAATTCTGGCAACCTAATTTCCATCCCCGGTACTTACATGGTACTAGAAAGCTTACTTCTCCAGGTTTTCCACTAACCTCCACATGAACACATAAATTAATTTTGAAAAATAAAGTTGCTGGGCAGTGGTGGCGCACGCCTTTAATCCCAGCACTTGGGAGGCCGAGGCAGGCAGATTTCTGAGTTCGAGGCTAGGCTGGTCTATGGGTGCTGGAGAGATGGCTCAGTGCTTATAGCACTGACTGCTCTTTCAGAGGACACAGGTTTGAACCTAGAACTGGTATGAGGGTAGAAATGAACATCTGTAACTCCAGATCCAGGGGATCCAATACAGGCACCAGAACCATGAAGACAAAACACCCATACACAGAAAATAAAGATCAATAAATATTTTTAATATTCATTATTTTATTGATTGATCAGTGCAGACAGAATGTCTTTTTTCTTCTTTTTGTTTTTTCGAGACAGGGTTTCTCTGTATAGCCCTGGCTGTCCTGGAACTCACTCTGGAGACCAGGCTGTCCTCGAACTCAGAAATCTGCCTGCCTCTGCCTCCCAAGTGCTGGGATTAAAGGCGTGCGCCACCACTGTCCAGCAAATCCCACGCTCTTGCATGGACATATGTGTAGGCAAAAACACCATTGTACATAAAAGTTAAAGGAAACATTTTTTAAAACGGGCTCAGGGGGCTGGAGAGATGGCTCAGCAGTTAAGAGCACTGATTGCTCTTCCAGAGGTCCTGAGTTCAATTCCCAGCAACCACATGGTGGCTCACAACCATCTGTAATGGGATCTGATGCCCTCTTCTGGTGTGTCTGAAGACAGCTACAGTGTACTCATATACATAAAATAAATAATTCTTTTTTTTTAAAAAGAATGAGCTGGGCAGTGGTGGCGCACACCTTTAATCCCAGCACTTGGGAGGCAGAGGCAGGCAGATTTCTGAGTTCGAGGCCAACCTGGTCTACAGAGTGAGTTCCAGGACAGCCAGGGCTACACAGAGAAACCCTGTCTCGGAAAAAACTAATAATAATAATAATAATAATAATAATAATAATAATAATAATAATAATAATAATAAATGTCAAAGAAAAGGATAGACATTTACCTCAGCGGAGTGCAAAGCAGAGAGCTCAGTATATGAGAGCAGCCCACAGTACACCATGAAATTCAGGTGGGAGTGGCGGTGGGGGTAAAGTCGGGCATGGCGTCAAATACCTTTAATTTTAAAACTCAAGAGGCAGAGACAGGTGGATCTCTGTGAATTTGAGACAAACCTGGGCTCAAAGCAAGTTCCAGGACAGCCAAGGCAGCATAGTAAGACCTTATTTTGTTCTGTTAATAATTTAAACAAAACAGGACAACAATAATGCAGAACAGCTGAATATGGGACATACTTGTAACCCCAGCACCCAGGAAGGTGAGAGGGATTGATCAGAAAACTGAAGGACATCCTTGGCTATGTAGCGAGTACAGCCTGAGCTACATAGTGAGACCCTATTCCAAAATCAAAATGGGAAAAAAAATTTACGTTTCTGGTTATTTTCCCACAGAATATGTCTGGAAGTTCTCTACAAGTCCCAACAGTGCTTTTTAAATTTAGTATTTAAATAAGGAACTAGGCGTTTTTTAAATTTAGTATCAGGATCTCTAAGTTCCCTACTGTCAAACCACCAAACCAATACACCAGGAAAGATACGAGAACTGTGGGGAGGATTTCTGAGAGCCCTCCTCCCCGCTAGCTTTTCGCGAACTTCTGGGGAAAAGATTCGTTTTTATGCAAGTTGGCCTGCAGTCCCAGCCTTGGAGCATCCCTATCCCCATCCGCTTTCACGTTCCCTGCAGTTCCCAGAATCGCCTCAAGGCGACGCGCTGTACCTTAACCAGCGACCAGAAGGGGAACCCAGGTAATTCCCAGAAGTACTGCAAGGTGGCGCAATCGCAGCCAGCGTCCTTTCCCCCCACCCCCCGGGGGGGGGGGGGGGGGGGGAGAGAGAGAGAGAGAGAGAGAGAGAG